>CM059291.1:477500-532500 GCA_030340665.1 Neosalanx taihuensis
CTGCTGATTGAATAATGTAAATGTTGCTTTTGTCAGGATGGGGGTTGTGATCCTTCCTACTAACCAGACAATACAGCATTTTGGGCAGATACCTCTTGAAGCATTTACATTGGAGATGTGAAGTCTGGAGATAATGTGGATTCAACTTACTGTATTGTCTTTGGAGATTTAACCAATCAGAGAACAGACATGGGACAGACTGCATGTCTGTGATAGACCAATGACTTCTGAGACTATAAAATGGTCTGTTAAAAGTATGTTAGGGGGTTTCAGGGCGATCAGCTGCGTAGTGCTGGTGGTCCCTGGACCTCTCCAAGGTTTTTGGAGATGTAGACCAGGGTTCTATGCTAGAATGCTAGCTGGAACAGTATGGTATTGTCTTTGTGTAACTTTCATGTGTTTGTGCATTGTGTGTGAACATGTGTGTAACGTTGCTTCAATATTCCTCATACGTTTTCCTGTTTTGCTACTTGTAATAAACATTAACATGTTACTTCACCCAACTTTAGTCGAGCGGATTGATTCTCAGAAAACCCCCACCACAGACACACACGCACACTTAGACACACACACAGACGCACAAACATACATGCACTTACCAGACACACACACACACACACACACATATATAGTGGGCTCATCCGTTGGACTCATTATGAACATGATTGTCCAGTATTGTGTTCTATTACCAGTCCCTCCCCAGCAGAGGCAGCATTAGAGGCAGCATTAGAGGCAGCATTAGAGGCAGCATTAGAGGCAGCATTAGAGGCAGCATCATCATGTCACCCTGTCCCTCCCCAGCATTAGAGGCAGCATTAGAGGCAGCATTAGAGACAGCATTAGAGGCAGCATTAGAGGCAGCATTAGAGGCAGCATTAGAGGCAGCATTAGAGGCAGCATCATCATGTCACCCTGTCCCTCCCAGCATTAGAGGCAGCATTAGAGGCAGCATTAGAGACAGCATTAGAGGCAGCATTAGAGGCAGCATTAGAGGCAGCATTAGAGACAGCATTAGAGGCAGCATTAGAGGCAGCATTAGAGGCAGCATCATCATGTCACCCTCCTTATTATAACATCACATATTCACACATCTGCTGACAGCTTCTTAATGAGGAGAAAAGGAGACTAACAGGATCTCTTTCCTCTCTTATGACATAAACTATGGACAATAATGAGAAGGAGAAGGAGAGGAGAGGAGAAGGAGAGGAGGAGACCATGAGGGTGGAGGAGATGAGGAGAGGAGGAGGAGAGGAGGAGGAGATGAGGAGTTGAAGACAGAAGAGGAGGAGGAGGAGGAAAGAAGATGAGGAGAGGAGGAGGAGGAGGAGATGAGAGGAGGAGGAGAGAAGAGGAGGAGAGGAGGAGGAGGAGGAGATGAGAAGAGGAGGAGAGAAGAGGAGATGAGAGGAGGAGATGAGAGGAGGAGGAGAGAAGAGGAGGAGAGGAGATGAGGAACTCCTACACAGTGTTCAGTGATGTGGATAGCCATACTATATTCACCACAATTCTTTTGTACCTGTTTAAATAAAACATTTAGATTTTCTACACAGTCAAATAAAAAAGAGCAAATCTTTTACCACAAACTCTCTGTGGTTCAGAGATACTGACCAAAATATTCACTCTGGCTGAGTTTCAAATACAGATTCAAATCTTAACAGCTTCACCTACTCTGATTACTTTCAGCTACACTGACTGACTAACAGCCTTTCTTTTCCAACGAACACTGCTGCCGTATAAACCAGCAGATCTACAGTAGTTTAACAGCAAACACACAGATATTTTATGAATATTATTATTGATACTTTATTAGCTAAACCTTGGGAAAAGGGAGACTTGGGGATTCAGGACCGAACATCCTGAATCTTGTGACTTTCACAGTCAGGGAAGTGAAGTGATATAAGATGTTCATTCCTGAAACAAATCTGATTCCTGTGTGGAAATATAACTTCCCATGACAGTTTACACTGTCCTACAGTTTCCCTCCTTCTTTTTCTCTCTCCTTCCCCCTCCCTCTCTCTCTCTCTCTCTCTCTCTCTCTCTCTCTCTCTCTCTCTCTCTCTCTCCCTCTCTCCCCCTCCCCCTCTCTCTCTCTCTCTCTCTCTCTCTCCCCCCCTCTCTCTCTCCCTCTCTCTCCCTCTCTCCCCCTCTCTCTCTCTCTCTCTCTCTCCCTCTCTCCCCCCCTCTCTCTCTCCCTCTCTCTCCCTCTCTCCCCCTCTCTCTCTCTCTCTCTCCCTCTCTCTCCCCCCCCTCTCTCTCTCCCTCTCTCTCCCTCTCTCCCCCTCTCTCTCTCTCCCCCCCCTCTCTCTCTCATTCACTCCCTCATGAGGGGTAATACAACCATGCTCAAATTTCTCTCATCCCTTCAAGCGCAAAATACAGAAAGCTTGGCCTGCCAGCACCTGATTCAATCAAGTGTGTTACATGGTATATACCCACGGGCCACCAGGCCACTTGGATTTTAATTAATAATGTAATACCCTATCCTCAACGGGTAGGCCCTTGGCACCCTGAACTGAGCCCCCTCTCTCTCTACCCCCTCACTCTCTCTCTCTCTACCCCCTCACTCTCTCTCTCTACCCCTCTCCCCACACTCTCTCTCTCTCTACCCCTCTCCCCTCACTCTCTCTCTCTCTACCCCTCTCCCACACTCTCTCTCTCTCTACCCCTCTCCCACACTCTCTCTCTCTCTCTCTACCCCTCTCCCACACTCTCTCTCTCTCTACCCCTCTCCCCTCACTCTCTCTCTCTCTACCCCTCTCCCACACTCTCTCTCTACCCCTCTCACTCCCTCTCTCTCTACCCCTCTCCCCTCACTCTCTCTCTCTCTCTACCCCTCTCCCACACTCTCTCTCTACCCCTCTCACTCCCTCTCTCTCTACCCCTCTCCCCACACTCTCTCTCTCTACCCCTCTCCCCTCACTCTCTCTCTCTCTACCCCTCTCCCACACTCTCTCTCTCTCTCTCCCTCCAATTCTATATTTTTTTGCAAACACTTTCAATAAACCAATAAAGAAGCTGGTAGCATTTCTCGGAGTTTGCCCACACTCCATCATGAAACTGTGTTGGATCCAAACATACTTCTTCTATGGTGGTTTCCAGCACGTGGGGATAGAAAGTCGTTTGTAACTACAACTAGCAATAGGCCATAAACCAGGCCTGTTGACAGCAGCAGTAGGAAATATTAGCAGTGGATAACAGGGATATTTGTAACAGAAAGAGAAGAAAAAGAGAAAGAGAAGATGGAAGTGAAAGAAGAAGACTTGCCCAGGAACAAAGGAAGAAAGACAGAAAACAAAGGAAGTGCATCGTGTGACTTCCTGTCTGGGCCAAGAACACCCAAGGTGAGATGAAGACAGACCCAGGGAGGCTGAGGGGGAGGGGGAGGATGAGGGGGAGGCTGAGGCTGAGGGGGACTATGAGGGGGAGGCTGAGGCTGAGGGGGAGGGGGAGGCTGAGGCTGAGGGGGAGGATGAGAGGGAGGGGGAGGCTGAGGGGGAGGGGGAGGGAGAGTGAGCACAGTGAAGGGTGAAATGCATGCCTGCGTGGTGAGAACATCATGAAGAAGCCCAGAGCCAGCCCAGGGGCTTCTGGGATACGGGCTGTGTTCAACCTTTCTGTCCAGTCACAGACGACACACAACACATGGTCCTGGTACAGCTCCAGTTTTTTAAATAAAAATATTTTTTTGTGATCCAATGCAATATGTTCAGTGTATTGCAAAATACAATTTAAAACAGCCATTTTAATTTAGGGTTTATTTAACACATATTACAAAAGAGAAAAAACAACAGCAGCAGCAGCATTGTGATTCATTTGGGTGCTCCTGATCTCCCAGTGAATGTGAAGTGATGATTTGTGCCCGTAGAGAACAGCCATCCTCCTGCACGCTGTCAGAAGGTCAATAATGGCCCCAAACCAGCAGGCTGGGACACTGACCTGGAAGCAGTGCTGATGACCCTGTACCAGGGGCCAGAACAGCTGATCATCTAACATGCAGGCTGCCTGCAGCCATGGAAATCTGACATTTGTCCTTATTCAAATGAACACGAACAATATGCATCTCAAGCCCTCTGCTAATCTGAGCCAAGCTGGAAGACATGTTAGCATCCAGCTCAATGCTGCTTCCTACAGACCAGCAGCAGCCAGACCAGCCAGACCAGCAGCAGCCAGACCAGCAGCAGCCAGACCAGCAGCAGCCAGACCAGCAGCAGCCAGACCAGCAGCAGTCAGACCAGCAGCAGCCAGACCAGCAGCAGCCAGACCAGCCAGACCAGCCAGGCCTCTGGATCTGATAACCACAGCAGCCTTACAGACCTGCCTCTGGTGTCTGGAGGGCTGCCTCTGGTGTCTGGAGGGCTGCCTCTGGTGTCTGGAGGGCTGCCTCTGGTGTCTGGAGGGCTGCCTCTGGTGTCTGGAGGGCTGCCTCTGGTGTCTGGAGAGCTGCCTCTGGTGTCTGGAGAGCTGCCTCTGGTGTCTGGAGAGCTGCCTCTGGTGTCTGGAGAGCTGCCTCTGGTGTCTGGAGGGCTGCCTCTGGTGTCTGGAGGGCTGCCTCTGGTGTCTGGAGAGCTGCCTCTGGTGTCTGGAGGGCTGCCTCTGGTGTCTGGAGGGCTGCCTCTGGTGTCTGGAGGGCTGCCTCTGGTGTCTGGAGAGCTGCCTCTGGTGTCTGGAGAGCTGCCTCTGGTGTCTGGAGGGCTGCCTCTGGTGTCTGGAGGGCTGCCTCTGGTGTCTGGAGAGCTGCCTCTGGTGTCTGGAGAGCTGCCTCTGGTGTCTGGAGAGCTGCCTCTGGTGTCTGGAGGGCTGCCTCTGGTGTCTGGAGGGCTGCCTCTGGTGTCTGGAGGGCTGCCTCTGGTGTCTGGAGAGCTGCCTCTGGTGTCTGGAGGGCTGCCTCTGGTGTCTGGAGAGCTGCCTCTGGTGTCTGGAGAGCTGCCTCTGGTGTCTGGAGAGCTGCCTCTGGTGTCTGGAGAGCTGCCTCTGGTGTCTGGAGGGCTGCCTCTGGTGTCTGGAGAGCTGCCTCTGGTGTTTCTGGAGAGCTGCCTCTGGTGTCTGGAGGGCTGCCTCTGGTGTCTGGAGGGCTGCCTCTGGTGTCTGGAGAGCTGCCTCTGGTGCCTGGAGGGCTGCCTCTGGTGTCTGGAGAGCTGCCTCTGGTGTCTGGAGAGCTGCCTCTGGTGTCTGGAGAGCTGCCTCTGGTGTCTGGAGGGCTGCCTCTGGTGTCTGGAGGGCTGCCTCTGGTGTCTGGAGGGCTGCCTCTGGTGTCTGGAGAGCTGCCTCTGGTGTCTGGAGAGCTGCCTCTGGTGTCTGGAGAGCTGCCTCTGGTGTCTGGAGAGCTGCCTCTGGTGTCTGGAGAGCTGCCTCTGGTGTCTGGAGAGCTGCCTCTGGTGTCTGGAGGGCTGCCTCTGGTGTCTGGAGAGCTGCCTCTGGTGTCTGGAGAGCTGCCTCTGGTGTCTGGAGAGCTGCCTCTGGTGTCTGGAGGGCTGCCTCTGGTGTCTGGAGAGCTGCCTCTGAGTACAAAAAGCTGTAAAAAGCAGCAACATGAAGCAGACTGGAAGAACATTGAGCTGTAGAAGAGATCCCTCTCCTCCCTGACATCACCTCTCTCTCCTGTTCCACTTCACTTTTCTATTATGCTGTTTCAGACGCTTTCTAAAACATAATACAAATCATACCCTGCCCTGGGAAAAAAATCTAATCATTATATCCCTCAAATGAAAAAAATGGATACCCAGTGAAAAATGTAGGAGAAATTGATATTTTTCACATTCTAATTCACATCACAAAGAAAACCAAAAGAAACACATCTATCAGATTGGTTTGTTGCCTTTTGCCCCCAGCCATGCAGTCTGATATTAGTTTTAAATACAGATTGTTGGCAATAACAGCACAGAAGGTTCCTTTCCTGCTGCAGTCCAGACAGTGGGAGCAGACCTGTTCTCCTGTAGCTGCTTCTCTGTGAGACACCTTCAATCAAAACAAGAAAAACACCAAATAAAAAAGCTCAAATGAATGTAGTTCTCAGGGTTCTGTCAACTGTAAACTGTTATTGATCCCAACAAATGAAATTTGTTCACGCAGATCGATCAAACACATTATCTGCGTTTTCCAGTCTATTACCAGCCAGTGGAAACAGCCGAGGCATCAATACAGCTGTGTGTTCACCCAGGACAGAGGAGCCGGGGGGGAAACAGGGACAGACACACCTAAGCACCAGTGCTTAAAGCTAATGGACCTGTGACTGCACGTTAAGCGCTGGGCTAGTGGCTGTGGAGCACCTTCAGTCTGCAGACTGTGTGTTCGTCTTTCTCCTCTAACACCCTGCCAGCCCCCCAGCCCACCCCACCCCTCCCCCCGCCCCTCCTCCCCCCCCAGCATCGTGCTCACCCTGTCCCACCCCCTCCTGTGTAAGCCTTCCAGCTGGCATTCAGCTCCTGTATTTGGCAGGTTGGGGGAACATGAGAATTAAACCTATATGGCCCGTGCTCCACATCCTGAAGTATCAGTGGACTCCAGCTCTTCACCAGGGACTTGAGGAGGGGGGTGTCACTGTTTCACTCCAGACCCCCTGGCCCTCAGCCAATCACAGCTCTGCTGGGAGACAACTAATAAGAAAGTTGTCTTAAGAAAGTGTGCTCCACCCCCACCTCACCTCCAGCCCACCCCCCACTCAGCAGCAGGGGGTTTCATCACAAGCAGAACAAGGAGAGTGTACAGAAGCTGGAATTAGTGTAGTCTACATACACCAGCTTACAGACAAGCACACTGCTCACTGCACCATGAACACACTGCTCACTGCACCATGAACACACTGCTCACTGCACCATAGACACACTGCTCACTGCACCATGAACACACTGCTCACTGCACCATAGACACACTGCTCACTGCACCATGAACACACTGCTCACTGCACCATGAACACACTGCTCACTGCACCATGAACACACTGCTCACTGCACCATGAACACACTGCTCACTGCACCATAGACACACTGCTCACTGCACCATGAACACACTGCTCACTGCACCATAGACACACTGCTCACTGCACCATAGACACTGCTCACTGCACCATAGACACACTGCTCACTGCACCATAGACACTGCTCACTGCAGCCAGACCAGCAGGCAACCAGATCAGCAGGCAGCCAGACCAGCAGGCAACCAGACCAGCAGGCAACCAGACCAGCAGGCAACCAGACCAGCAGGCAGCCAGACCAGCAGGCCACCAGACCAGCAAGCAGACCAGCAGGCAGCCAGACTAGCAGGCAGGCAGACTAGCAGGCAGCCAGACCAGCAGGTAGACCAGCAGGCAGACTTGCAGGCAGCCAGACCAGCAGGCAGACCAGCAGGCAGCCAGACCAGCAGGCAGACCAGCAGGCAGGCAGCTAGACCAGCAGGCAGACCAGCAGGCAGACCAGCAGGCAGCCAGACTAGCAGGCAGCCAGACCAGCAGGCAGACCAGCAGGCAGCCAGACCAGCAGGCAGGCAGACCAGCAGGCAGACCAGCAGGCAGGCAGACCAGCAGCCCTGTACAGCTCACCTGATAACTCCTTTATTATGGAAAATTATTTTAAACAGCGTAAAACGTTGGAGGCTCAGTTTTCTCCATGTTTCTGCCACTATCATCCTGCCTATTGATAAGATGTCTAAATTTATTGCAGAATAATTCTGAGGGAAAAGAGATAAAAGGTTGCTGAATAAAATATGAGCCGAAGGCAGTAAATTGTCGCAATGCATATCATTCCATTCAAATGTAGGACGCAATTACCATCTGCTACACTCATCACGTATCCGCCTTTATGACTTAATTATATGTTTAATGCTATCTGATCAAGAAAAGGGCAAAACAGATGAATAAGGGACAAAAAGAAAAGATTCCACAACAAGACAAAAGGCAGATGAAAACTAACAGAAAGGATGGAATTGATTTCATTTACCGGGAAATAGAAAAAGTTAATTTAGATACAGCGTCCCCTCATCTCCTTTCCCACAGGGAGATAATAAAGTTGTGTAGTTGCCAATAGGCCTCATAGAAATTGCACAAAAGAAGTCAAGTTCCTCAGACCTGGATGTGTGCCTGCCTTCATCTTCAAAGTAATATGCCACTGGGAATACTTTAAAAGCTTCTGTGATGTCTGCCAAGACCTTCGACATCAACATCATTACACCAACTACACAAGTCACCTCAATGGTTTAAACAATGATGACTGTTTCACATGTTGCATGCAGACAAGACAACCCACATGTATGTAACATGTGCTCTGTCCTCAGTACTCGTCACACGATCATCACGTTCACACAAGGAGAGCCTCAAACTTTCAAATAAACTCAGACCAACTTTTTCTTTATCTTTTGTTCTTGTTTGTTTGGATGCAAACAGAAGTGCACATGCAAAACAACCAAGATGGCTTCCAAATGGCTGTAGGGTAAGAGAGTGGCCGGCGGGGGTCCCTGGTGCCAGCAGGGGGTCCCGGGTGCCAGCAGGGGGTCCCTGGTGCCAGCAGGGGGTCCCGGTGCCAGCAGGCTCCGTCCTGACAGGGTACCTCTGGTCAGGACCAATAACAGGATGACATTTAGGATGGCTGCAGTCCATGCCAAATCAGGCTGCTGGATTGAGACAAATTATGTAGTTATTTTTTATGTCAGACATTAACTCATGTCCACTACCAAGTTCAGTATGTGTCTCCTTCACATGACCTACAGACAGACCTCATCCTCTACTGAGGAACTGACCTCATCCTCTACTGAGGAACTGACCTCATCCTCTACTGAGGAACTGACCTCATCCTCTACTGAGGAATAGACCTCATCCTCTACTGAGGAACTGACCTCATCCTCTACTGAGGAATAGACCTCATCCTCTACTGAGGAATAGACCTCATCCTCTACTGAGGAACTGACCTCATCCTCTACTGAGGAACTGACCTGACCTCATCCTCTACTGAGGAATAGACCTCATCCTCTACTGAGGAATAGACCTCATCCTCTACTGAGGAATATACCTCATCCTCTACTGAGGAACTGACCTCATCCTCTACTGAGGAACTGACCTCATCCTCTACTGAGGAACTGACCTCATCCTCTACTGAGGAACTGACCTCATCCTCTACTGAGGAATAGACCTCATCTTCTACTGAGGAATAGACCTCATCCTCTACTGAGGAACTGACCTCATCCTCTACTGAGGAATAGACCTCATCCTCTACTGAGGAACTGACCTCATCCTCTACTGAGGAATAGACCTCATCCTCCACTGAGGAATAAACCTCATCCTCTACTGAGGAACTGACCTCATCCTCTACTGAGGAATAGACCTCATCCTCTACTGAGGAATAGACCTCATCCTCTACTGAGGAACTGACCTCATCCTCTACTGAGGAATAGACCTTATCCTCTACTGAGGAATAGACCTCATCCTCTACTGAGGAACTGACCTCATCCTCTACTGAGGAACTGACCTCATCCTCTACTGAGGAATGGACCTCATCCTCTACTGAGGAATAGACCTCATCCTCTACTGAGGAACTGACCTCATCCTCTACTGAGGAATAGACCTCATCCTCTACTGAGAAACGGACCTCATCCTCTACTGAGTAATGGACCTCATCCTCTACTGAGGAACTGACCTCATCCTCTACTGAGGAACGGACCTCATCCTCTACTGAGGAACGGACCTCATCCTCTACTGAGGAACTGACCTCATCCTCTACTGAGGAACGGACCTCATCCTCTACTGAGGAACTGACCTCATCCTCTACTGAGGAACGGACCTCATCCTCTACTGAGGAACTGACCTCATCCTCTACTGAGGAACTGACCTCATCCTCTACTGAGGAACGGACCTCATCCTCTACTGAGGAACTGACCTCATCCTCTACTGAGGAACTGACCTCATCCTTTTTGGACCTGCTGGATTGTGCTGTTAAAATAAAAACCAGAATTGTGGATGAGAGAACTTCAGTTCACATTAGAGAGAAATTATGAAACTTCTTCTAGACGATGTTTAGTAGGATTAACAGTTTCCTCAGGAGTGATGGGATTCAAAATAACTCTCAGATTATTATTCATTTTTACTGATTTATACATATAATAATTTTCTTTTTATTTCTTTGGAATTGATAAATAGACATAAACTTTCTCAGCCAATCATCTGAACATTGATACATCAGTGAATGACCAACTGTGTGGGATTGAAAAACTGCTTGACTTTACCTTAACACACCACAGCTGAAGCCAGGAGTCTGTCTCTCATCACCTGCGAGGGCTGAAACAGGATCCCAAACACACTGAACACACACCTTAGAAACACACAGAGACATTCTTCTTTCATGGATCTTAATGTAATTGCATAACTCAGGTATAATTGTGTTGAAGTGAGTTAGGATTCATATTAGAGTTTACATGAGGATACATAAACAGCAGCCTATCTCTGCACCACAGCCTCTATCCTAACACAGTGTAATATACATCAGGGTGGATCTGCTTCTTGTTCAGCCCTTCCAGTTACTAAGGAGGCTGTTTAACTGAGGCACTGGAAAGCAGAGCTACAGCACCACCTTGTGGCTGGATGTGAGTACAGGAATATTATCTGTGCGAGGCAAACTGTGGGATGACAGAACTGTGGCAGACAGTGATAGATCATTAAAAAGGGACCAGGTATTTTAGAGACCGGGGTCAGTCCATGAAAAGAGGTTTTCCTGTCATAAGTCTTTCATGGTTTAGAAGCAGGTGAAGTCTGAAGCGCTGCTTCATGTTCATATGATAAATAAACACAAACATTAATAATCGGATAAAGAATAGTTTAAGATATTAAAAACACTGATAATAATGCATTGAATATATTTAGAATTAAATACTAGTTTATCAATGGATATTATCTGCAAAAACAGCAAGATCTTACAAAAACTTTTTAAAAGGTAAGTAATTGATTTTCAACTAATTGTGCAAAGGTCGCACTGATGGACCATCTGTCACAACAAGATGTTCACTACATCTAATCATAATTAATGAACGGCTAACAAACTGCATACATCATGGTTAACAGTGAGGAAAAACTACCAGGAACTGTTATGAAGCAAATTAGCTTTAACAATGAAAGAAAATTACATCACATAACCAAATATTACACTCGTTTCCGCGAGCCATAATTCTTAATGAATTCTCTAATTAATTTAATTCACACATTGTGCATAATTTGTAGCTGAAAATGTCAGTGGGTCAGATTTAACCATATTCTTGCTTGGATGTCTGTATCAACGAGAGGCATATTAGCAAAACATGACCTCTATGGAAATGACAGAGACCAACTGTTGTAGTTTTAATTCCGAGGTGTAATTAACATGTTCTAAAGACATCATAGGCCACAACTACATTCGTACACTGTACACATGACCATGTCATTTTAAGGGCAATAATTCTCTCTAATTTGTATTTACATTGAATCTGATTAAGATTCTGGACAAATGTTATGAACAGTTTTGTCCAGCAGTGAGCAGATGTGGTCACCCTTCTATAGAAGCTCCAGCAGAACTGAACACCCCAGTGAGAGTGGAGCATCATGACAGAGTCATGGCCGCTCAGACAGAGGAATTCATGAATACATTTGGCCACAGGAGCGGTACATATAAACTGACACCAGCATTGTGGAGCTTGGGGGCTTTCCTGGGGCCAATCATTTAGCTAACAGAGTAATGAAAGCCTGTGTTCTGTGGTTAAGGGCAGGTGCCAGGGGAGGGAAGACCCCTTCTCTTTGTGCTGGACTGCTAATGGCTTGGACAGAGCTCACCGACTCCCCGGAGATCCTTCTGATGAAGAAGGAAACCTGTTGTTGCCTCCACTAATCACCACCTAATGACTCCAATAACACAGCTTTTAGAAATCTGTGTGACTGACTGAGTTAAAGCAATGCAAGTCATTATGAATCTTTTCCTGTAACAACCTTCCAAACACAAAATATGTACAGGCTCTATAAACTGATATACTGGTTTAATCCTATTTTATTTCATGGTGATCAGTCGGGTTTGTGTCACATGCAGTCTTGTGGGGGCACATTGAGGCAGTCAGCCATTCATCCAGCCTGCCAGGTTACCTTCCACGTCAGCTCACTCTGTGCAGACCTAACCTTTAATTCAGTGAACATGTGACTGAACTGGTATTTCCAGGCAGTGGAGTTCAGCTGCTCTATACAGCAGCATCATAGAGCAGCCTGCACAGGGTTCCACCAGCTGGCCAATCACAGCGCTCCTACAGAGGGCAAAGTTCAACCACGTCCTTAATGTGATCTGCCTGCATGGCGGTGCAGCAGGACACCGTACAGGACCCAGGAGATGCTTTACTAAGACGATACCGACCCGTTTAAGGACATTTAATTCGCTCATTATTAGCAGATGAAATGTGTTTTTGATCCCAGTAATCAGTGCTGCTCAAAGCTCCTCTGCATCTGAAACACGGAATAGAACCGCGATAGAAACACGTCAGAAGTAACAACGTGGATCAAAGTAAGTTTCTCTGACGCGTTCTTCTTGTGATGTGACAGCACAGATGAACATCAGACCTTTAGAGACTGGACACTGAGGTCCTCCAGGCAGGCAGGGGCCGGGAGGACCCACTTACCATGACATTACTACATTATACTGACTAATAACCATGTGGAGCCTCAAGATAAGGAGATATTTTCGGGGCAGCGGGAGGGTGTTGGGGTTTGTCTTCATTGCTTCTGTCATCTGGCTGCTCTTTGATATGGCAGCGCTTCGTCTGTCCATTAATGATGTTAATAGTCAACTATTAAAGGAACTGATTGTTAAGGAAAGAGAAGCTGTCAAACAGCAGGTAACTAAGAGAACTGTCATCCACAGAGGATTTAAACACCCAGTACAGAGAGTCCATTTAGACTTGGACAATGACGATCAAAGTCCCGTCAGAGTTGTGAACAAAGTGGCTGAAGTTTATAGAAAACGACCCAGAAATTATCCCGCGTTAAAGGAGAGCAGACTGGCCTCAGATCAGCCTAGAGATCCCGTGTTAAAGGAGAGCAGACTGGCCTCAGATCAGCCTAAAGATCCCGTGTTAAAGGAGAGCAGACTGGCCTCAGATCAGCCTAAAGATCCCGTGTTAAAGGAGAGCAGACTGGCCTCAGATCAGCCTAAAGATCCCGTGTTAAAGGAGAGCAGACTGGCCTCAGATCAGCCTAAAGATCCCGTGTTAAAGGAGAGCAAACTGGTCTCAGATCAGCCTAGAGAGAGCAGACTGGCCTCAGATCAGCCTAAAGATCCCGTGTTAAAGGAGAGCAGACTGGCCTCAGATCAGCCTAAAGATCCCGTGTTAAAGGAGAGCAGACTGGCCTCAGATCAGCCTAAAGATCCCGTGTTAAAGGAGAGCAAACTGGTCTCAGATCAGCCTAAAGATCCCGTGTTAAAGGAGACCAAACTGGTCTCAGATCAGCCTAAAGATCCCATCAAGTTAGATAAGGTTAAAGCAGCTGTGGACAGTCAGGTCCAGGTTGTGAATCAGAAGTGGCATGTCCCTTTGAACACTAATGCACCTGCCAAGAAGGCAGTGGACCTGGCTGTTAACGAGACTGAAACAGAACTAAAGAAGATCGTTATAACACAAAGCCCTAAGAAAGTTGCATTGACTGTGTCCTTAAACACAACCAGAGCGCCCTCTGCTGTTCAGGAAGAGAAACATGTTTCTCCACACGAGACACTACTGGAACTGAAGAAAGATGTTTTACCACAAGCCAAAAAGGTCAGCATGGATTCCAAAAGTATCCGAGTGGAGTCCATGAAGGAGAAGGTCCCTTCCCAAACAAAACAGAAAGCCAAAGATGTTCTTCAGGCAGAAAAACAAGAGCACCTTGTAAAAGACAGAGTTATTGTGAAGCCCTCAGGTAAATCTGTCCAGCAAGAAGACCAACACAAACAGAAGATTCATAAAGAGGACAAACGGATTGTTGAAACTGATGTAGAAACTGTGAAGAAGAGTTTGTCAGTGACAGAGAAACCAAAGGTTCAGCTGAAGGCGTCTGCTGTGAAGGTGGTGGTGGAGCGCAGCGTCCACAGAGTCCAGGCTCTGGACCTGACTGTTGCCCCCAGAGACAGAGGAGCAGTGGGGCAGTTTGGCCACGCTGCTCTGGTGCCCAGTGACAAAGAGCAGGAGGTGAGGAAGAGGTGGAACGAAGGACATTTCAACGTCTACCTGAGTGACCAGATTCCTCTTGACCGGGCCATTCCAGATACCAGGCCCCCGGCGTGAGTAGAACTACATCCTAGATCACTGTAGAACTACAGCCTACAGTAGATTACTGTAGAACTACAGTCTAGATCACTGTAGAACTACATCCTAGATCACTGTAGTATAGAACTACATCCTAGATCACTGTAGAACTACAGCCTAGATTACTGTAGAACTACAGTCTAGATCACTGTAGAACTACATCCTAGATCACTGTAGTATAGAACTACATCCTAGATCACTGTAGAACTACAGCCTAGATTACTGTAGAACTACAGTCTAGATCACTGTAGAACTATATCCTAGATCACTGTAGAACTACAGCCTAGATCACTGTAGAACTGCATCCTAGCTCACTGTAGAACTACATCCTAGATCACTGTAGAACTACATCCCGGATAACTGTAGAACTACATCCTAGAACACAGTAGAACTACATCCTAGAACACAGTAGAACTACAATCCTAGATCACAAGTAGTGGCTAGTAAATACAGGTTGTGCTGTAGGCCCTGACTTCACTCATGTGAGATGACATTAGTGTTAATGTGGTTTCATTCAGGTGTTCAGATCACATGGTCCATGATGACCTGCCCACCACCAGTGTGATCTTCTGCTTTGTGGACGAGGTGTGGTCCACCTTGCTCAGGTCTGTCCACAGCGTCCTGAACCGCTCTCCAGCTGGCCTGCTGAAGGAGGTCATCCTGGTGGACGACTGCAGCACCAGAGGTAGGCTGGCTCTCCCAGCACACTGTCATCCAGTCACACTTCTGGCTGATCACTGCCACGCTTTCTCTCCTCTTTTCTCTACCTCACTCTCATCACTCTCTTTCCTTCATTATGGATGTCTCTGTCCTCCCTCCGCTCTCTCCGTCTGTCTCTCAGACTATCTGAAGGAGCAGCTGGATGTCTACATGGCCCAGTTTCCTAAAGTCCGTATCGTCCGTCTGAAGGAGCGTCAGGGACTGATCAGAGCCCGGCTGGCTGGAGCAGCAGTAGCCACAGGTACAACTCCTGCTTCTTAACCCCTGCCCCTTAACCCCTGCCCCTTAACCCCTGCCCCTACTCCCTGCCCTCTAACCCCTGCATCCTAATCCTACCTCCTACTCCCCCACTGACACACACACAGCTCCAGCACATACGTTTGTGAGTCTTCTGTTCCCTATCATGAGTACACAGAACTGTCAACAGTCTTGTGCCAACACCCAGAATGGGGTGTGTCTGAAGCCTGCAGATGGTGAATGTGCTACCTGGAGTGTGTTTACCTTGCAGGTGAGGTGCTCACCTTCCTGGACTCTCACATCGAGTGTAACGTGGGCTGGCTGGAGCCCCTGCTGGAGAGAGTCCACCTGGACCACAGGAAGGTGGCCTGTCCTGTCATCGAGGTCATCAGTGACAAGGATATGAGGTCAACCGCTTGTTCCTATCCAAAACAGCATGAGAAGGATGTGTTACATGTAGTTACACATAGTTTATTTTTGAAACGTACTGTGATGATCTCACTGCTGATCTCACTGCTGATGTCGTCTCCAGTTATGTGCTGGTAGATAACTTCCAGAGAGGCATCTTCAAGTGGCCCCTTGTCTTTGGTTGGAGCACCCTCTCTGAGGAGTACATTAAGAAGAACAACATGACAGATACTGACCCTATCAGGTACTGTACACACACACACACACAGTAGGCGTGGCAGTCTGTCCTGTGGATCTCAATGGACAGACTTGATGGTTCTGTGCTCTTCCAGATGCCCTGTCATGGCTGGAGGTCTGTTCTCCATAAACAAGAAGTACTTTTACGAGCTGGGAACCTATGATCCAGGCCTGGATGTGTGGGGAGGAGAGAACATGGAGATATCCTTCAAGGTAACACTACTTCCTGTCTGACAGTCACTTCTCCATAACCAGCACACTCTCTCTTGACACCCCCCCCCCATGTTGGTGTTTGTGATGCTTCCAGATATGGATGTGTGGAGGAGAGATTGAGATCATCCCCTGCTCCAGAGTGGGCCACATCTTCCGAGGGGAGAACCCCTACAAGTTCCCCAAGGACCGTCAGAAGACGGTGGAGAGGAACCTGGCCCGGGTGGCTGAGGTGTGGATGGATGACCACAAGGAGCTGTTCTACGGCCAGGGCTACCTCCACCTGCTGGACAGGAGGGCCGACATTGGGAACCTGACAGAGCAGATCCTCCTGAGAGAGAGGCTCCAGTGTAAGAGCTTCCAGTGGTACCTGGATAACGTCTGTCCGGAGCTGGACGCACCGCTGGTCAAAGCTGAGGGCCTGGTGGGTAGCAGACAACCTCACTGTTAATACTGCTAATACACTAACATTCAATATGACTCCTTCAGCAGGAGTTGTGTTTCCCAGTTGTGACTCCAACACTGACAGGATTGTTCCTTTCTGGGAACAAAGCTGGTCTGTTTCTCCAGGTCTGCATTTCTCTTCTCAGACTGGGATGGACAGGCACATCTTTCAACAACACACAACATCTACACATTTCAACACAAGGAAAGGACTGATTGCTTGTTATGCTTGTCTTTCAGGTTTTCAATCGTGGGTTGAGGAAGTGCCTGTCTGTGCAGAAAGACTCGCTGCTCTCCTTTGAGACCTGTGATCTGAGCAAGCAGGTGGAAACTCCCAAATCGCACACACACACACACACACACACACACACGCCTATTCCTACAGACCTGAAGTTACCATGATGCCTGATTCCAGGTGTGGTTGTAACTG
The DNA here is from genome assembly GCA_030340665.1 of Neosalanx taihuensis. Taxonomy (NCBI): domain Eukaryota; kingdom Metazoa; phylum Chordata; class Actinopteri; order Osmeriformes; family Salangidae; genus Neosalanx; species Neosalanx taihuensis. Next base: position 494,455 of record CM059291.1, read on the forward strand.
TGCTTCTCTGTCTCTGGGACGTTCAGAATCAGCTCTTTAACTACACTTGGCTGAAACTGCTGAGTCAGCGAGGTGTGTGTGTGGCTGTCCAGGCCCCGGGCCCCGCGCTGCAGTCATGTGACCCCTACAGAGCAGACCTGCGCTGGCAACACAAGGCCTCCAGCTCTGGCCTGGTAGGTGTGGCCTGGGGGAGGGGCTGTCTGACTCCTTATCTGTCCAGGCACCCACTCATGTCTGCCACATGGCAACCTTCCCGCCCTTGTGAAGGGTGTGTTGTGTGTTGCTAGGCAGTGAAGGATGTGTTGTGTGTTGCTAGGCAGTGAAGGGTGTGTTGCTAGGCAGTGAAGGGTGTGTTGTGTGTTGCTAGGCAGTGAAGGGTGTGTTGCGTGTTGCTAGGCAGTGAAGGGTGTGTTGTGTGTTGCTAGGCAGTGAAGGGTGTGTTGTGTGTTGCTAGGCAGTGAAGGGTGTGTTGTGTGTTGCTAGGCAGTGAAGGGTGTGTTGTGTGTTGCTAGGCAGTGAATATGAGGGTGAGGAGGATTTAAAGCTACAGGCAGCTCAGACAGACACTAGTCTCATATTAGCCCAGGTAACACAAGAATAGTTTTAGGATTCTCACTCTACCCCCCCCCCCCCCCTCCTCACACACAGGCGGAGCACCTCGTAGCAGAGAACCAGCCCAAATGTCTGGAGGCGGGGCCAAAGGGAGATGTCTACATGAGCAAGTGTGAACCCACCAACACACTGCAGAAGTGGCAGTTCACCCACTATTACACCTAGGAGGAGGAGCCTAATGAGGAGGAGGAGCTAGTGAGGAGGAGGAGCTAGTGAGGAGGAGCCTAGTGAGGAGGAGGAGGAGCTTAATGAGGAGGAGGGGCCTATTGAAGAGGAGGAGAAGCTAGTGAGGAGGAAGAGGAGCCTAGTGAGGAGGAGGAGCTAGTGAAGAGGAGGAGGAGGAGCCTAGTGAGGAGGAGGAGGAGGAGCCTAGTGAGGAGGAGGAGCTAGTGAGTAGGAGGAGGAGGCTAGTGAGGAGGAGGAGCTAGTGAAGAGGAGGAGGAGGAGCCTAGTGAGGAGTAGCTTAATGATTAGGAGGGGGAGGAGCCTAGTGAGGAGGAGGAGCCTAGTGAGGAGGAGGAGCCTAGTGAGGAGGGGCCCCACATCAAGTCTCCAGTGGTCTGTGTTTACAGTGCTACTCTGTGGGACAAACTCCTCCACATGGATTCTGTGAAGAATAGATGATACCTGCTGTCCAGGTGTGATGCTGGTGTTGGATGGACCATCTATCTCTTCTGTCATGCAGACAAACCATTCATGTTCATTTGGTACTGCCTTGGTACTGCCTTGGTACTACCTTGGTACTACCTTGGTACTACCTTGGTACTACCTTGGTACTGCCTTGGTACTACCTTGGTACTACCTTGGTACTGCCTTGGTACTACCTTGGTACTGCCTTGGTACTACCTTGGTACTACCTTGGTACTGCCTTGGTACTACCTTGGTACTGCCTTGGTACTGCCTTGGTACTACCTTGGTACTGCCTTGGTACTACCTTGGTACTGCCTTGGTACTACCTTGGTACTACCTTGGTACTGCCTTGGTACTACCTTGGTACTACCTTGGTACAGCCTTGGTACTACCTTGGTACTGCCTTGGTGCTGTCTTGGTACTGTCTTTGTACTGCCTTGGTACTACCTTGTACTGCCTTGGTACTGTCTTGGTACTGCCTTGGTACTGCCTTGGTACTGCCTTAGTACTGCCTTGGTACTACCTTGTACTGCCTTGGTACTTTCTTGGTCCGGTCTTGGTACTGCCTTGGTACTGCCTTGGTCCGGTCTTGGTACTGCCTTGGTACTACCTTGTACTGCCTTGGTACTTTCTTGGTCCGGTCTTGGTACTGCCTTGGTACTGCCTTGGTCCGGTCTTGGTACTACCTTGTACTGCCTTGGTACTGTCTTGGTCCTGTCTTGGTACTAACTTGGTACTGCCTTGGTACTATCTTGGTACTTCCTTAGTACTGCCTTAGTACTGCCTTGGTACTGTCTTGGTACTGCCTTGGTACTACCTTGGTACCATCTGTGTACTGCCGTGGCCCAGGTTGCTAAGTAATGGTAAACCTGTGACATTTAGATGTTGTGATCTGTGATGGTCTTTGGTAGACAGGCCATACTTGTGCCTTAACTGTTTACATGGTCTATGTTTGTCTTCCTTCCAGCTGTTCACATTTTTATTGTCATCTGAAGATATATGTTCAACAAGGACACACTTTGTTAGAATGTAATTAAATGCCCACAGGTTACTGTAAAGAATGACATTATTTTGTGTTTTCACTGTTCTGAAGAAACATTTGATGTATATTTTGGAATGGAATGCATGAAATAGATATTAACCTGTGTAGCGTATTCCAGCGTCACATACATATCATAGACGTCTTTAAGGAAACTATTTAGCCTTATTTGAAGCTTGGTGCCTTTAGTGTGGATCAGGGAGAATGGCTGCTTGTGTCTGAAAGGTTGACTGCAGCTGTTTGCATGCAGTTCATCTTAATGACACTAGAGGGAGCTCTGATGCCACCAAGCTGTCCAGTCACAGAGCCCTATTCTCTCTCTGATTTTTATTTTTGAAAAGATTAAACAGTTTTTGGTAAATACTACAAATGTGTGATGTGTGATTTTGTTCACTTTATTGTATTCTTTAAACATCTGATGTGAGTAAGGTGTGGAAAATCACATCAAGGTGTCATTTATAAATGGTCACACGATTTGCTTGACTATACAATCCATGAAAGGGTTTTTATGGAACTCATAATGATTCATGCAGTGTATTCATACAATATTCTTCGGAAGAGTTCTTAGGCAGGTAACAGCCAACATGTGAGTCATAATGTTCGCTTGTTGGATTACAGAGCCTCAAGCCTCTTAAAGTTAATCTGCTAATAAAATACCTGCCTTGCATAATCAAAAGCTTCCTGCAGTTTGATCACATAAAGCGCGACACCGTGAATAGTTTAGCAGCTGTAATACAACCTGTTATTACTTCCCATTTTAGGAGCGCTTGCTATGCACACATGAATCTATGCTGGTGATAAACCCACCTGTTCAATGGGCTGTTTCAGATGCATGATGACATCATCTTCAGTACGGTTCTGTCATCAGTATGGTTCTGTCATCAGTACGGTTCTGTCTTCAGTACGGTTCTGTCATCAGTTCTGTCATCAGTACGGTTCTGTCTTCAGTACGGTTCTGTCATCAGTTCTGTCTTCAGTACGGTTCTGTCTTCAGTACGGTTCTGTCATCAGTACGGTTCTGTCATCAGTTCTGTCATCAGTACGGTTCTGTCTTCAGTACGGTTCTGTCATCAGTACGGTTCTGTCATCAGTTCTGTCTTCAGTTCTGTCATCAGTTCTGTCATCAGTACAGTTCTGTCTTCAGTTCTGTCATCAGTTCTGTCATCAGTTCTGTCTTCAGTTCTGTCATCAGTTCTGTCTTCAGTTCTGTCATCAGTTCTGTCTTCAGTACGGTTCTGTCATCAGTACGGTTCTGTCTTCAGTACAGTTCTGTCTTCAGTTCTGTCATCAGTTCTGTCATCAGTTCTGTCATCAGTTCTGTCATCAGTACAGTTCTGTCATCAGTTCTGTCATCAGTACAGTTCTGTCATCAGTTCTGTCATCAGTACGGTTCTGTCTTCAGTACAGTTCTGTCATCAGTTCTGTCATCAGTTCTGTCATCAGTTCTGTCATCAGTTCTGTCATCAGTTCTGTCTTCAGTTCTGTCATCAGTTCTGTCATCAGTTCTGTCATCAGTTCTGTCATCAGTTCTGTCATCAGTTCTGTCTTCAGTTCTGTCATCAGTACAGTTGCTCAGTTTCCAGTGTTGGTTAGAAGCACATAGTCCCTCCAGTCCAGGTCATGACCCCTGCAGGAAGGAGCGTTCAGAGCCTCTGACCCCAGACTGGGTTAGTGTTGGGGCTAGTGTTGGGGTTAGTGTTGGGGTTAGTGTTGGGGCTAGTGTTGGGGCTAGTGTTGGGGTTAGTGTTGGGGTTAGTGTTGGGGCTAGTGTTGGGGCTAGTGTTGGGGCTAGTGTTGGGGCTAGTGTTGGGGTGAGACACCTGCTTCTGACTGGGATCAGATGTTCATCATCATGGACTCAAACTGGCTTATCTTCTTCTGTGTGTTGCCTCGTCTGATCTTGCGGTAAGAGACAGTGTTGTATTTGGATTGGCTGTGATGGTTGAAGGAGTTCTTCTGGCCTGACATCCTCCCCAGTGACTGAGTGCTCATTGAGGACAGGGAATCCTGGGAGCTGGTGTTCTGCTGCAGGGCATCCTGGGAGTTGGTGTTCTGCTGCAGGGCATCCTGGGAGTTGGTGTTCTGCTGCAGGGCATCCTGGGAGTTGGTGTTCTGCTGCAGGGCATCCTGGGAGTTGGTGATCTGCTGCAGGGCATCCTGGGAGTTGGTGATCTGCTGCAGGGCATCCTGGGAGTTGGTGTTCTGCTGCAGGGCATCCTGGGAGCTGGTGTTCTGCTGCAGGGCATCCTGGGAGTTGGTGTTCTGCTGCAGGGCATCCTGGGAGCTGGTGTTCTGCTGCAGGGCATCCTGGGAGTTGGTGTTCTGCTGCAGGGAATCCTGGGAGTTGGTGTTCTGCTGCAGGGAATCCTGGGAGTTGGTGATCTGCTGCAGGGCATCCTGGGAGTTGGTGTTCTGCTGCAGGGCATCCTGGGAGTTGGTGTTCTGCTGCAGGGCATCCTGGGAGTTGGTGTTCTGCTGCAGGGCATCCTGGGAGTTGGTGTTCTGCTGCAGGCCCTCCTGGGAGTTGGTGTTCTGCTGCAGGGCATCCTGGGAGTTGGTGTTCTGCTGCAGGGCCTCCTGGGAGTTGGTGTTCTGCTGCAGGGCCTCCTGGGAGTTGGTGTTCTGCTGCAGGGCATCCTGGGAGTTGGTGTTCTGCTGCAGGGCATCCTGGGAGTTGGTGTTCTGCTGCAGGGCATCCTGGGAGTTGGTGTTCTGCTGCAGGGCATCCTGGGAGTTGGTGTTCTGCTGCAGGGCATCCTGGGAGTTGGTGTTCTGCTGCAGGGCATCCTGGGAGTTGGTGATCTGCTGCAGGGCATCCTGGGAGTTGGTGTTTTGCTGCAGGGCATCCTGGGAGATGGTGTTCTGCTGCAGGGCATCCTGGGAGTTGGTGTTCTGCTGCAGGGCATCCTGGGAGTTGGTGTTCTGCTGCAGGGCATCCTGGGAGTTGGTGTTCTGCTGCAGGGCATCCTGGGAGTTGGTGTTCTGCTGCAGGGCATCCTGGGAGTTGGTGTTCTGCTGCAGGGCATCCTGGGAGTTGGTGTTCTGCTGCAGGGCATCCTGGGAGTTGGTGTTCTGCTGCAGGCCCTCCTGGGAGTTGGTGTTCTGCTGCAGGGCATCCTGGGAGTTGGTGTTCTGCTGCAGGGCATCCTGGGAGTTGGTGTTCTGCTGCAGGGCCTCCTGGGAGTTGGTGTTCTGCTGCAGGGCATCCTGGGAGTTGGTGTTCTGCTGGTGGTCCTCAGTGGGGGCTGGGTCCTCTAGTACCTCCAGATCCTCAGATTGCTCTGCAGGGTTTTGACAGGATGATGTCATGTTATCTTCCTGGTTCCCCGGTGCTGATGATTAGAACGACAGATTAATCTCTTTAGACATGACAGCTAGTTCACTTCACAATCATTAAAGTGCTTCCAATAGATTGTATTGCTTGTGCAAAGATAGTTTAATAGGTTCAACAAATCCCTATGCAAGTTATTTGATGAAAGCAATCAATGAAACATGATTGTCTTGTCCTCTCACCTTTCCTGTGTCCAGGGGAGGTTTGGGGCTCTGCCTGCCACCCCCCAGGGGGGCCGGACCCCTCTGAATCCAGCATGGCAGCTGTAGATCCTGCAGCGTTGAGCGACTCTAACACTGTGTCAGTACACTGGGGGGGCTGAGCCTCCTCTAAAGAGCAAGGGGGTCCAGGGGGCCCTCCTCCCCCATCCTCATCCTCGTAGAAGACCTCATCTTCGCCCTCGTCCTCCGGCCAGGAGGCTCCTCTCTCCACAGCCTCTCCCACGGGCTCCACAGCTGCCAGGCTCGGCCCACTCAGGAGCTCCTCCTGGGGGCTGGGCTCTCTTCTCTCCAGGGTCATGGAAGGAGACTGGATCTGCTGCCTCAGCATCATCTCTGTCTTGGTTGATTCCACGTGCCCTAACGTTTCCCTCTCAGAGGCTCAGTGATCCGCTGGACTTCTGAACCCCCTGGTGCGAACCCCTGGTGCGAGTCCTCAAACCCCCCCAACACCCACCCACCCACTCCAGTCAACCAATCAAAGCTGTCAGTTCTGAGTCCCTGTTATCCAATCGGACAATGAAAGCAAGCGGTGCCATCTTGCATGTGAATGTGTTGGTTGAGGATCAAGTTATCTGGCCGTGCTGGTGTACGATGTGCTTCTCAGAGCCAGTAGAGAACACTGGTTCTGTTCTGAAGCCAGTAAATGCTTCTTTGTCTTGGCTGTGTGGACAAACACAGTGATTGTGCTGTTGCTTTAATCTTTGCAGAGTGACCACCTTCCTCCTGTGACGTTCTGAGGCTAGATTAACATTCTGCTGAAGCTTTAGGCTGGTCCACAGCTGACTGAGCATTAGAAGGCTTTCAATAGGGGGCTGTACCTGTGGGAGGGTCCAGGTCAAGACATAACACCCCCTCAGCCTTGGTGGCTCTTAGATCTGGGGAACAGGTACAGGTGTGTAGCTCTGTGACGTCACTACCCTGTTGTCAGTAAGCTAAGAGTGACTGTCTGACTGACTGCCTTTGATTTTCCTCTTCAAGCTTCACTGCTTCAGTTGCTTTAACAAGCAGGAATTGTACGAAACGTTTTGCCTGTGAATGTAGATGATCTAAACCGGTAATCTATCTGAGATCAAATACAGAATCACGGCAGCCAAATGTTTAAAAGGATTTTTGCCATACTGCCATCTAGTGGACGTAGTTGTTGATGATAATGTGCATTAGTCACGGCCCTGCAGAACCTGAAGAGGCTGGAAGCCCAAGGGCTGCACTCCCACCATCACCATGGCAAAAAAGACGTGTGTTTGTGATTGACGTAGAGATACCAGAGGACCTCCTGGAAAATGCTGTTTTATTTCAAACTAAAGGTCAGAAGCAGGAAGGAAGCTTTTATTTCCTGCAGTCAGTGTTCACAGCAGCACCTTCACTGCTAGGTCAAACTAAAGACCTTCATTAAAGGGCACATTACTGACAGAAAACTCTTCTGACTAAAGACAGAAAACCTTCAGAAGCTTCCTGAGTGATTTACAAGCAAGAGGATTTGATCATGAACATAAAACATGAAAATGTTCCGCAAACGAAAATAGTAAAGAAACAAGCTTCTCTTCCTGCCACATCCTGTTTTCCTCTGCGGGTATCAAGTGTTTTCACACTCAAGCCATACTGCTCTATACTGACTTGCTCATTCACATTCTTATAAACACGTATTCATGGGTGCTTTCTACAAAACATTTACAATTCTAATAAAAACAAAGTAATCTTCCAGATCCAAGATATCCATCCAGCATCACCAGCAGCAGAGTTAACCCAGAACTGAGTGCTTCGTTAGCAGGGTCCGTGCTTTCACAGTAGTTAACAAAATTATCTCAAGTTCAATTAACTTCATGTTCGATTGAATAAGCAAGGCCCTGTACATGTGGCAGGCTGACTGCAGTCAGTGTGCTGCAGTGTGACAGTTCTAATGAGTGACTCATAAAGACACGCTCTCTCCATTATAATGGTTCATTTTACCCATAATTCCTTTGGTTATGTGAGCTGCATGACGAAAGCTGTTGAAGAACAGAGTCTGATGTTCACATGATTCTCTCTCTTCCACCAGGGCAGTAAGCCTCTAACTGGAGATCAAGAGGGCTGATGTTAAAGCACACACACCAATCCTGCCCCCCACACACACACCAATCCTGCCCCCCACACACACACCAATCCTGCCCCCCAGCACACACACCAATCCTGCCCCCCACACACACACCAATCCTGCCCCCCACACACACACCAATCCTGCCCCCCACACACACACCAATCCTGCCCCCCACACACACACCAATCCTGCCCCCCAGCACACCGAGCCCATCTGCTCAGCGCAAGAAAATCCTGTGACATGTACTATGAAATGAGTGACATGTGAGAGAGTGTCTGTGTGTGTGTGTGTGTGTGAGTGTGTGTGTGTGTTTCTCTTAGATGTCCTCCTCCTCCACTGAGCGCTTCAGTCCAGGCAGGAAGTTGAGGAGCTGGCGTACGCTGCCTCGCCGGGACTTCCTGGGAAGCGTCCCGAACAAGGAGATCCGTGAGCTGGGCTCCCAGGAGGGAGGGGGTGGGCTGCCCTCTGCAAGGCTGCTGCTGCGCCTGTGTTTGATGGAGGAGTGAGGGGGGTCTGTGGAGGAGGAGGGCCGCACCCCGCCACTCTGCTGGGGGTCTGAGCTGGGGAAGATGGAGGCTTCATGGCTGGTGGAGCTGAAGGGGCTGAAGGGGGTGGAGGGGGTGAAGGGGCTGAAGAGGCTGGGGGAACTCAGGTCCCCGAACACGCTGACCTGGTCACTGTCCTCCGTCACCTCGCTCAGCCAGCTGCTGTCACTGGACACACGCTGCCCACCAGACAGGGACATGAGCGACACCCCAGAGTCTGCAGACGAGGACACACAGCGGGCATTCAGCTGGCCTGGGCAAGAGAGAGGCTCTGTCACATACAGGATGATACACGGAGCTTCCCCTTTTTAAATAGAAAAACACATTTAAAGTCCTGGATTCAAGTCAACCTTAAAGGATTTAAGTTTCAAGTCAGGCAGGGATGTAAGATCTCTTACTGCAGTGACAGGAAATCAGACCGGAAGTTTTTCATTTGATTAACGACACCAAAAAGGGAACTCATAGCGTGCGCCTCGAAAAACCGACAGCTTTCGTTTCTTCTGTCGCTTTCAAGTGAGAAAGAGCGAGCTGCCGTTAGACAGGAAGTGTGTGTGACCAGCTGGGAGGCGGAGCCTCACCTCCAGTCAGCTGCTTTTCCTGGAAGATCAGAACTTGCAGCTCAGCCCGTTTGTCTTTCAGGGTTAGCTGAGGAGAAACACACATACTGAGGAGAAACACACATACTGAGGAGAAACACACATACTGAGGAGAAACACACATACTGAGGAGAAACACACACACTGAGGAGAAACACACACACTGAGGAGAAGAACACATACTGAGGAGAAACACACATACTGAGGAGAAACACACACACTGAGGAGAAACACACATACTGAGGAGAAACACACATACTGAGGAGAAACACACACACTGAGGAGAAACACACACACTGAGGAGAAACACACACACTGAGGAGAAACACACATACTGAGGAGAAACACACATACTGAGGAGAAACACACATACTGAGGAGAAACACACATACTGAGGAGAAACACACATACTGAGGAGAAACACACATACTGCATTAAGAGGCAGACTTCATTATTGTGACACGTTTGCCGCCATAGATAATCCTATCTGTGTTTGATCACTTTGGGTTAGAGCAGGGGGAGGGAACCCTGGTCCTGGAGAGACACAGTCCTGAAGGTTTTAGATGTTTCCCTGCTCCAGCACACCTGATTCTAATGAAGGGTCGTTATCAAGCTTTGTGGAAGCCTCATAATTAGAATCAGGTGTGTTGGAGCAGGGAATCATCTAAAACCTTCAGGACTGTGGCCCTGGAGGACCAGGGTTCCCTACCCCTGGAGGAATGAGATGAATGAGAAGGTTTCAGAAGTGTCCCTCAGAGCAGACTCACTTTGAGGGAGCTCATCTTCTTCTCCAGCTCGATCCTCTTCACTACCGTCCCACACACAGTCTCCACCCTGAAACACACACACACGTCATCCACGTCGTCCACGGTGCGTGTGTGGCCGTTTCAGTGTTTTACGGTTCATCTGGTTCATGGCGGATGACGTCATCACTTTGACTCACTTCAGGATGTTAGGAGATTCATAAATCAGGCCTATGATGTGCTGATGAGTAGAGCCCTCAATGCTGACCCCATTGATGGTAACTATAACATCCCCTAAAATGGAGACAGAGAGTTAGACTCCACAGACTGTGAGTTAGCAAGGTGAAACAGGGTGTGTGACAGTCTGCAGGTTGCTGCAGTCTAGAAACGGGACAGGATGTGGGCGAGGGAGGGTGAGGGAGGGTGAGTGAGGGAGGGAGGGAGGGAGGGAGGGAGGGAGGGAGGGAGGGAGGGAGGGAGGGAGGGAGGGAGGGAGGGAGAGGGAAAGAGGTGGAGGGAGGGTGAGGGAGGGAGGTGGAGGGAAGGTGAGGGTGGAGGGAGGGTGAGAGATGGAGGGTGAGGGGGTGAGGGGAGGGTGAGGGGGGTGAGGGAGGGTGAGGTACCTGCGGTCAGCCCAGCCCTCTCTGCAGCGCTGTCCTTCTGCACCCTGCACACAAACGTACACATCTCCATCGCTGGGACATTCCTCAGCTGTACCCCGTATGTCTGGAACGAACAGCACAGATAACACAGTCAGCATTGAAACACAGGCAGCACAGAGAACACAGACAGCACAGAGAACACAGACAGCACAGGCAGCACAGACAGCACAGAGAACACAGACAGCACAGACAGCACAGAGAACACAGGCAGCACAGACAGCACAGAGAACACAGGCAGCACAGACAGCACAGAGAACACAGGCAGCACAGACAGCACAGAGAACACAGGCAGCACAGAGAACACAGGCAGCACAGAAACACAGACAGCACAGAGAACACAGACAGCACAGACAGCACAGAGAACACAGACAGCACAGAAACACAGTCAGCACAGGCAGCACAGAGAACACAGAGAACACAGGCAGCACAGACAGCACAGAGAACACAGGCAGCACAGAGAACACAGACAGCACAGAGAACACAGAGAACACAGACAGCGCAAACAGCACAGACAGCACAGTCAGCACTGACAGCACAGAGAACACAGACAGCACCGTCAGCACAGAAACACAGGCAGCACAGGCAGCACAGAGAACACAGACAGCACAGACAGCACAGAGAACACAGGCAGCACAGGCAGCACAAAGAACACAGACAGCACAGGGAACACAGGCAGCACAGAAACACAGACAGCACAGAGAACACAGACAGCACAGAGAACACAGACAGCACAGGGAACACAGGCAGCACAGAAACACAGACAGCACAGAGAACACAGACAGCACAGAGAACACAGACAGCACAGACAGCACCGTCAGCACAGAAACACAGTCAGCACAGGCAGCACAGAGAACACAGACAGCACAGACAGCACAGAGAACACAGGCAGCACAAAGAACACAGACAGCACAGACAGCACAGAGAACACAGGCAGCACAGGCAGCACAAAGAACACAGACAGCACAGACAGCACAGAGAACACAGGCAGCACAGAGAACACAGACAGCACAGAGAACACAGACAGCACAGAGAACACAGACAGCACAGACAGCACCGTCAGCACAGAAACACAGTCAGCACAGGCAGCACAGAGAACACAGACAGCACAGACAGCACAGAGAACACAGGCAGCACAAAGAACACAGACAGCACAGACAGCACAGAGAACACAGGCAGCACAGACAGCACAGAGAACACAGACAGCACAGACAGCACAGAGAACACAGGCAGCACAGGCAGCACAGACAGCACAGAGAACACAGGCAGCACAGGCAGCACAGAGAACACAGGCAGCACAGTCAGCACAGAGAACACAGGCAGCACAGGCAGCACAGAGAACACAGGCAGCACAGAGAACACAGGCAGCACAGGCAGCACAGAGAACACACTGGTGAACTTTGTTCTGATCTCAGCTGCAGTGTGTCTGTAGTTTGTTTGAGTGTGAAAGTCTTACCTGAACTTCAAAGCCGTACGTCTCATTGTCTTGTTTCTCCAGGGTGTGACTGCTTCTGTAGAGGCAGAGGAACAGTCTAATATAGCAGCTCACCTTAACCTGCACCCCACAGCAGGGGGGGGGAGACACATCACACATCTTTTCCAGTCTGCACTTTACCTCTGAGGGTCTGTATAATCCACCAGAGAGTTGGAACCAGTCTGCCTCTGGAAGGAAAGAAGACCTTGTCAGACTAACAGGACCGCTGCTTCAATGTTTAACACTCTTTCCTGCTAACTTCAACACATTCAGCAGCTGTTCAGGTATTCTGAGCCTGTAGAATGTAGATGGTCTCTTACATAAACTAAAGATTAGCATTGGCAAATGGACTTAAGTTTTTTTGTTTGTTGCAAGCACTAGTATATACTGTAGTTGCAATATTCCGTTAACACATACAATTCCAGTATTTTGTCAATACCAAACTTCTAATTTCTTAAACCTCTATTTATACTTAGTAAACCATGTTTTGTGATTTATAACCAATTAAAGTATAAAACTTAATTTGACGTCAATGTTGCAGTTTGGCTGTAGTATTGCCAAGCACATAGAGCCATCTCAATAGCTTTCATATTAACTACCTGAACTTTGCTCAACTAAAGACTATTTGTTTTTTTATGATGTTAAGATAAAATAAAATAAGAAAATCCCTATTAGTCCCCTGGAGAGGAAATGGCAGTCTACAACAGCAGCAGGGTACAGTATAGCACTCAGACTGGCAGGGTGAAATAAAGAAGATACAATAGAATACAAAATCAAGTATGATGTATAGATCTAGGATGGATATCTAGGATGGAGTTAAGTGTGAGTTAAGTATCACAAGTTAAGGAATTAAACACCAAGATGTTTTCACTGGCTCTTGTGTAACCATCCATGTGTGTGTGTGTGTGTGTGTGTGTGTGTGTGTGTGTGTGTGTGTGTGTGTGTGTGTGTGTGTGTGTGTGTGTGTGTCGATGAGGAGCGTGGCCCTCACCTGGCAGGGCCCTCGGTGCTGTGTCTGACCAGGGCCCCCTGTACTGGGCCACATCTTGTCCCCCAGGCTCCTCAGGGAGCGCCGGTACCACAGACCACTCTTCTGCCTCAGGGAAGCATTCATGATGTGGCTGTGCTGTGGATGAAGCTCTGCACAGTTCATACTGGAGGGATGACGGAGGCTGGGAGCTGCTGTCCTACTGCTGCTGCTGCTACTGCTGCCTCCTCCTGCTACTGCTGCCTCCTCCTGCTGCTGCTGCTGTCTCCTACTGCTGCCTCCTCCTGCTGCTGCTGCTGTCTCCTGCTGCTGCTGCCTCCTCCTCCTTCTGATGCCTCCTCCTGCTGCTGCTGCTGTCTCCTGCTGCTGCTGCCTCCTCCTCCTTCTGATGCCTCCTTCTGCTGCTGCTGCCTCTTGCTGCTGCCTCCTGCTGCTGCTGTGTGGCCCCTGCCTTATCCAGCTCTCACACTTAACGCAGCAGAACGGAAATCCACAGCATGTGACTGTGGCAGGGGAGTTAGCAGATCACACCAACCTTCAAACCTTTTCTCATGAACCCTCTACTCTGGAACAGGAAGTGGCTCGGGGGTTTTCTCTCGACACCTTTTCTACAAACAGTCCCCCTTTCTTTCTGCAGTCTTTGGAATTTGATTTATGATCTGTCAGATTCAGCAAAGCATGAAAAACTCCCAGCCTCTCTCAGGCCTCAGTCCCCCCCCCCCAGCATCACCTGCTCCCAGCCTCTCCCAGGCCTCAGTCTGCCCCCCCCACCCCCCAGCATCACCTGCCCCCAGCCTCTCTCAGGCCTCAGTCTGCCCCCCCCCACCCCCCAGCATCACCTGCCCCCAGCCTCTCTCAGGCCTCAGTCTCCCCCCCCCCAGCATCACCTGCCCCCAGCCTCTCTCAGGCCTCAGTCCCCCACCCCCCAGCATCACCTGCCCCCAGCCTCTCTCAGGCCTCAGTCCCCCCCCCCATCCAGCATCACCTGCCCCCAGCCTCTCTCAGGCCTCAGTCTCCCCCCCCCCCCCAGCATCACCTGCTCCCAGCCTCTCTCAGGCCTCAGTCTGCCTCTAACCCTTACCCTAACCCTGACTCATATTTGAAGTGCTGACAGACAAACTGACGACAATTCACTTCCTCGGTTTAACGAACACACGGATGAGCATCACACACTTCAGACCACGGATGAGCATCACACACTTCAGACCACGGATGAGCATCACACACTTCAGACCACGGATGAGCATCACACACTTCAGACCACGGATGAGCATCACACACTTCAGACCATAATGAGTCAAACCAGAGATAAAATAAACTTATTAAAGCGTCTAATTCCAGGTGACAAACCTGGACAAGATTTCACAGAAATATGCTTTGTGTAATGTAATCTGCATCATGATCAAAATAACCATCAGAATTATTGATCCAATGAACCAGAGGTTAACTAAAACTGAAACATGAAAAATATTTTATTGACTCACTGATGTCACACATTGACTATTAAATAGTGCATGAATGAAAGTGATGGTAATGAAACATTAGGCTATATGAAAACCTTATTCTTCACAACACAGTGTACAGTGGTTACCTTTGTCAAAACAAAGTATCATGCTAATTCACCAGAGGATGTCAAATCCAACAATAATCTTCTTTATAAAAGTCACATGATCTTACCAGGGCAGGCAAATCTTTGTGTCAGACACAATATCAAAAATAATGAACCCCGGTAAGAATTGAAATGAATATAATTCTTGTATCTTTGGAATGACTGATGGTTCTATAAGCCAAACTAGTACACACCATCTCTAACATATCAACCGTCTCACATTTCTCAAAGCGCTCAGCTTATATTTATGGTATTTGTTGTTGACAGAACTCAAATATTTAGGCCTCTTGACATCAAAAGCATCAAAAGTAACATCAAAGTTACCAACCTTATAGAACCGCTAACGTCTCCACATACAGGCAACGTGTTTCAAACTGAAATACTGCTTTCTCATAGAATAAGGTACAATAAAACACAAAGTAAAACAATAATTGTTCTTATGTACAAAACAACAACTGCAACAGAAAATGACAAACGTAAGTGCAAATATCATCCCAGCTAGCAGTACAGTAGGTCAGTATATCATTGAATGATTTTAACAACTTCGATCATGTTATTCAAGGTGTTTCCACCTATCATGGTGACCCTCAGCAGGCTGTCCTGAATGTACTGATCCACACTGAAGCTAATGTGCACTATGGTGATGTCACATCACTCACCAGTAACTGCAGTTATCAAAGTAAACATTCCCAGAGTATCTGGTCCTCAAGACAAGCACATGTATCAGGGGTTAAGTGGTACTATCAACCTTCTGTGCATTAATGTGACATATTTGATATAAACAGTAAATCAACAGTATGACGTGTGTTAGAGTTGAATTCTGAGTGGTTGAACACTTCTAATAGGTTCCCATGGGTTCCTGAAAGGCTGTGCACCTGTCCTTCATGCTTCAGATGGGTCAGAATATGTAAACTCACTTGTTGAAAGCCAGAGATGATCGAAAGTCTAGTCTAGTGTCCTGTCTCTCAGAGAGGACACACACACACACACACACACAGAGCACTGACTAACAGCATGAGCAGTCTGATGTCACACTCTTGCACTAACCTCCAATGCGGTGTTCTAAAAGAAACTCTACGGTTTACATGACGCATGTACACACACACACACACACACACAAACACACACACTCATTAGCCTGTGTCACCTTTCCCTAAGCCTGTTAAGGCTTTACAAGCGTTTTCCTACACCAGTAAGTGTTCACAAGTCCACGTGTTGTGCTGCAAACTCAAATCTGTTCTCACAACAGAAAATCCCTCTATTGTGGACTCCTCCAAATTTAACAAACTGGATCAATAAACGAAGTACAGCAGCATATGCGAGTCATTCGGTGTTGAAATACTGAATTTCCGCCAGCTATGTTTAGTTTTATACAGCGTGACATGTGCACCTTGAATACAGAGCTCACTGCTTCTATCTTACAGCAGCAACTTTTATCTGCAGTATACAAATATTACTTTTTAAGATATGTTTTCACATAGGCATTCTTATAGTCAGTCTAAAGTGTAAAAGTGCAGAATTAAATTAAAGGCTTTGGATATATCATGGTATTCATAAAGAATCATTAGATCATTTTGTAAATCCTATATTTCAGTTCTTGTCTATCAGTCTAATCTATCTCTCTCTCTCTCTCTCTTACACAGAGTGACACTAGCTGTTCAGGATGTTTGAATGTTGTTTCTCTAAATGAACGTGGTTGTGTTTGTTATACTAATGTGTCGTTTCCTCCTCTGGTAGCTGGTCGATGAAGCAGTGTAACAGTAGTCTGGTTTGACTCAACCATTCCCACAAATGTCCTGTAGGAGCAGGTAGGAGGTGACTCAGCTTTATACTGATATATACAGCAGGTAGGAGGTGACTCCTCTATACTGATATATACAGCAGGTAGGAGGTGACTCAGCTTTATACTGATATATACAGCAGGTAGGAGGTGACTCCGCTATACTGATATATACAGCAGGTAGGAGGTGACTCTTCTATACTGATATATACAGCAGGTAGGAGGTGACTCCGCTATACTGATATATACAGCAAGAAGGAGGTGACTCCTCTATACTGATATATACAGCAGGTAGGAGGTGACTCAGCTTTATACTGATATATACAGCAGGTAGGAGGTGACTCCTCTATACTGATATATACAGCAGGTAGGAGGTGACTCTTCTATACTGATATATACAGCAGGTAGGAGGTGACTCCGCTATACTGATATATACAGCAAGAAGGAGGTGACTCCTCTATACTGATAAATACAGCAGGTAGGAGGTGACTCCTCTATACTGATATATACAGCAAATGGGAGGTGACTCTCCTCTATACTGATAAATACAGCAGGTAGGAGGTGACTCAGCTTTATACTGATATATACAGCAGGTAGGAGGTGACTCCGCTATACTGATATATACAGCAGGTAGGAGGTGACTCTTCTATACTGATATATACAGCAGGTAGGAGGTGACTCCGCTATACTGATATATACAGCAAGAAGGAGGTGACTCCTCTATACTGATATATACAGCAGGTAGGAGGTGACTCAGCTTTATACTGATATATACAGCAGGTAGGAGGTGACTCCTCTATACTGATATATACAGCAGGTAGGAGGTGACTCTTCTATACTGATATATACAGCAGGTAGGAGGTGACTCCGCTATACTGATATATACAGCAAGAAGGAGGTGACTCCTCTATACTGATATATACAGCAGGTAGGAGGTGACTCAGCTTCACTCTATACTGACATATATACAGCAGGTAGGAGGTGACTCCTCTATACTGATATATACAGCAGGTGGGAGGTGACTCCTCTATACTGATATATACAGCAGGTAGGAGGTGACTCCTCTGTACTGATATATACAGCAGGTAGGAGGTGACTCCTCTATACTGATATATACAGCAGGTAGGAGGTGACACCTCTATACTGATATATACAGCAGGTAGGAGGTGACTCCCCTATGCTGATAAATACAGCAGGTAGGAGGTGACTCCTCTATACTGATAAATACAGCAGGTAGGAGGTGACTCCTCTATACTGATGAATACAGCAGGTAGGAGGTGACTCCTCTATACTGATATATACAGCAGGTAGGAGGTGACTCCTCTATACTGATAAATACAGCAGGTAGGAGGTGACTCCTCTATACTGATAAATACAGCAGGTGGCACAAATAAGTTACAAGTGCAACTTCAAGCTTTGGGCACGTAAACATGTGTGAGGTAGAAAATCTGTCCATTGTGTTTCTCTTCTCCTGACAGGTCACAGCCTACTTCCTGTGGTTGGGCCAGTCAAGTTCAGTCACTTCCTGTAAGTTGTGAAAAGACTCCTCCCACAATCTTCTGGCATCCTTAGCTGAGCTCACTGCTGTTTCCTGTTAACAGCAAGAACACCTTCTCCACACCAGTTGGCGCCGGTGTGTGGCTAGCATGTGACTAGCGTGTGCTAGCGTGTGGCTAGCGTGTGGCCAGCTGGCTAGTCTTTGATGTCCTTCATGACGTTCACCTGAGCCACGGTCTTCTTGACGCGCAGCGCTGTGAGCCGAGCAGCTGCACTGGGATACCAACACTCCCTCATCACCTTCCCCATCACTCTCAGAGCCTGCACAGTAACACAACCACACAGTCACACAGTAACACAACCACACAGTCACACAGTAACACAGTCACACAGTCACACAGTCACAAAGTTACAGTAACACAGTCACACAGTCACAAAGACACAGTCACACAGTAACACAGTCACACAGTCACACAGTCACACAGTCACACAGTCACACAGTAACACAGTAACACAGTCACACAGTCACACAGTCACACAGTCTCAAAGAAACAGTCACACAGTCACACAGTCACACAGTAACACAGTCACACAGTAACACAGTCACACAGTCACACAGTAACACAGTCACACAGTCACACAGTCACACAGTCACACAGTCACACAGTAACACAGTCACACAGTCACACAGTCACACAGTAACACAGTAACACAGTCACACAGTCACACAGTAACACAGTAACACAGTAACACAGTCACACAGTCACACAGTCACACAGTCTCAAAGATACAGTCACACAGTAACACAGTAACACAGTCACACAGTAACACAGTCACACAGTCTCAAAGATACAGTCACACAGTAACACAGTAACACAGTCACACAGTAACACAGTCACACAGTCACACAGTAACACAGTAACACAGTCACACCCCTGTCAGCCTCCCCCCTCTCACCTCACAGCTCTGCCACTGGTTGGGGATGCTTGGCCGCTGCCTCTGTTCACACACCACCCTGCGCATGTCCTCCACAGAAGGGTCTGAAGGCACCAGGTCATAATAAGGCAACTGGAAATCTTCATGAATTCCTGTCAGAATTAACACAGAAGGACACAATCAACCCAGTGACTCACTGTGTCTTTAAGTACAGCTTGAATGTGCGTGTGTGTAGGGAGGTATGTGTGTGCATGTCTGTATGTATATGTATGTATGTCTGTGTGTGTGTGTGTGTCTGTATGTGTGTATGTATGTGTGTGTGTGTGTGTATGTGTGTGTATGTATGTCTGTGTGTGTGTCTGTATGTATGTGTGTGTGTGTATGTGTGTGTGTGTGTGTGTGTGTGTGTGTGTATGTGTGTGTGTGTGTGTGTGTGTGTGTGTGTGTGTGTAACACACCCCTGACAGAGCACCTCCTGGAGAGTTCCCACAGCACCAGGCCCAGGGCATAGATATCAGCTCGCTTGAACGACTCAAAGCTGTTCATGTTGATGGAGTCATCCAGGATCTCCGGGGCCATGTACCTGTAGAGGACAAGCCTGTTAAAGCTCATGATGAAGAGGAGCAGGTGAGGGAGGCTGTGTGTGGCTCAGAACACTGTCTGGATCCTGCTCAGAGCTTCCATGAACACAGCTGTGGAGGCTCCTGCTCACAGTGAAAAACAGGGGTGCCCTGGTCCTTGAGAGCCCCTGTCCTGACAGTTTTAGATGTTGCCCTGCTCCAGCACACCTGATTCTGTCACTTAGCATTAAGAGGCGTCCACAGAGCTTGATAACGACCCCTTCATTAGAATCAGGTGTTTTGGAGCAGAGAGACATCTCAAACTTTCAGGATAGGGACTCTTGAGGACCAGGATTGGGCACCCCTGCTCTAAATCGTAGAGTGGAATAAATTGTTATAAATGTTATAAAATAGGCTTAAATTCAAAATGTTATACCTAATAACTAGTAGAGCAACCGGGATAGTTTCCCGCAAGCACATGTAGCTATCTCAGAGATTTAACCTCAGCATAGCAACGGACATGTCCTTGACTCTGAACACCATAGTGACGTCAGGGGGGACTCTTTGTGTTGTGACATCAACAGAGCAGATCATGAAGTGCCCCTGTTAGATTCTGCAGAGATCCTGGAGGAAGCTGGGCTATTTCAGGAGACAAACTGTCTCCCATCGTCCACGTATCTAGGCAACAGTGTTTTTGTGTACCTCTTGGTCCCCACTCTGTGATTGGCTGGGATGTCGATGGTGTTGGTGACAGAGTCGTGTTTGACAGCCAGACCCAGATCAGCGATGACGGCCGTGCCGCTCTTTTTCACCAAGATGTTCTTCGACTTGATGTCTCTGTGTGCGATGGCAGGCTTCCCTGTTCAGACAACACAACCCGATCAGTCACACATTAAAAACATTTCTGTGAGAACAGCGTGTCGATATATTTCAGCTCCTCAGCTAAACTCAGAAACCGTACAGGAAGCCATGCTCACTGCTCCATCTTTCCTGCCCACTTGTGTTAAGTGACTCGCTGCCACCAGCCACAGTATCGGCCAGGAAGCCTAATGGAGGCTTTGATGCCAACAGACAGGCAGTAGAACATCTGTGGGCTGGTTTGGAAGCAGCTGCCATGGCGATCTGAGGTTCCATACGTCCCATACTGTGTAGTAGGGTCCACTCACCCTGGGTACCAATGATCTCCATGTGCAGGTGAGCCAGGCCGCTGGCGATGGACAGAGCTAGCAGAGTCATGTCCTCCACGGACACAGTGTAGCTGTTCAGGTAGTCGAACAGGGAGCCGTGTTCATGGTACTCAGACACAAGCCACAGCTGGGTCCAGGAGCCATTATCTGAGGCACACACAGAGGCAGGTTAGTGAGGCAGGTTAGTGAGGCAGGTCACACAGAGGCAGGTTAGTGAGGCAGGTTAGTGAGGCAGGTCACACAGAGGCAGGTCACACAGAGGCAGGTCACACAGAGGCAGGTTAGTGAGGCAGGTCACACAGAGGCAGGTCACACAGAGGCAGGTTAGTGAGGCAGGTCACACAGAGGCAGGTCACACAGAGGCAGGTTAGTGAGGCAGGTCACACGCAGAGGCAGGTCACACAGAGGCAGGTCACACACAGAGGCAGGTCACACAGAGGCAGGTTAGTGAGGCAGGTTAGTGAGGCAGGTCACACGCAGAGGCAGGTCACACAGAGCCAGGTCACACACAGAGGCAGGTCACACGCAGAGGCAGGTCACACGCAGAGGCAGGTCACACAGAGGCAGGTCACACACAGAGGCAGGTCACACAGAGGCAGGTTAGTGAGGCAGGTTAGTGAGGCAGGTCACACAGAGGCAGGTTAGTGAGGCAGGTTAGTGAGGCAGGTCACACAGAGGCAGGTCACACACAGAGGCAGGTCACACAGAGGCAGGTTAGTGAGGCAGGTTAGTGAGGCAGGTCACACAGAGGCAGGTCACACGCAGAGGCAGGTCACACAGAGGCAGGTCACACGCAGAGGCAGGTCACACAGAGGCAGGTCACACACAGAGGCAGGTCACACAGAGGCAGGTTAGTGAGGCAGGTCACACAGAGGCAGGTCACACAGAGGCAGGTCACACACAGAGGCAGGTCACACAGAGGCAGGTTAGTGAGGCAGGTTAGTGAGGCAGGTCACACAGAGGCAGGTTAGTGAGGCAGGTCACACACAGAGGCAGTGGTTGCTTAGAAACTGTTTCCCTAACAATCTCTGTTTTGTTGGTAGTTTTACGGAGAACACAACATTCCGGGTGTCCAAATGGAACAGTTCAAAATATGAGTTTAAAACCTTTGTTGTCGGCAGCGATGAAGCCAAGGATGTTCTCGTGACGGAGCATTATGGTCTGGTAGATCTCTGCCTCTCTGAACCAGGACCTCTCGTCTCTGGAGGAGAAGATCTTCACGGCCACATCCTCCCCTCGCCACTTCCCACGCCACACCTCCCCGAAGCGGCCCTTCCCGATGGTCTCCTGCAGGACGATGGTGCGGGCGATGGTCCTCTGCACCAGCAGGGGCAAACCTGAGGACACACACACAACATGTCAAACCTGAGGACACACAAACACACAACATGTCAAACCTGAGGACACACAAACACACAACATGTCAAACCTGAGGACACACAAACACACAACATGTCAAACCTGAGGACAAACACACAACATGTCAAACCTGAGGACACACACACAACATGTCAAACCTGAGGACACACAAACACACAACATGTCAAACCTGAACACATCCAACAGTAGTTCATTAAACTAGGCAGCAATCTTATGTGTGTATGTGGCTCAGTTACCCTGAGGCAAGTAGGGTGAAGTGCCTTACCCTGGTTACCCAAGGACACAATGTCATGTTGGCTTTTGCTCTTGCTTTATGTCCACAATCGTTGTGTTATGCATTTATAGTTCTTCCTTTGGCACTTATTGGTTCTCATGATGTATGATTCACGATCTAAAAAGCCCACTGTGTTCGGGGTCTATCACGTTGCTATGCTCAATGACTGATGCTCTTTGTAAAGGCTCTCTCTTGTAAGTCGCTTTGGATAAAAGTGTCTGCTAAATGAATAAATGTAAATGGCTCAGCTGGGGTTTGAACTGGGTACTTGCAGATTACTAGCCCGACACCCTAACCACTCATGACTCCCTATGTGAGTGTTTGCATGTGTGTGCATGTGTGTGTGTTGTCACCTGATCCAGAGCCAGAGGAGCTCATGTCATAGATGAGCTCTTTGAGACACTTGTCAGGAGCCATGAGTGTGAGGTCATCCAGGGCCTCCTCTGCATCCTGCCTGTGAGCTCTGCTGTAGGCACAGCGCTGCCCCTGCAGGACACACACCCCCAGCATGATGCCCACACACAGCAGGCTGGACGGCACCAGGATGGCTGCTGCCAGCTCCAGTCTGCCCCAACCAGGCACCTCTGAGGGTCTCCCTGTGGACGACACACACACACCCACACACCCACACACCCACACACACCCACACCCACACACACCCACACACACACACCCACACACACCCACACCAACACACACCCACACCAACACACACCCACACACACACACACACACACACCCACCCACACCAACACACACCCACACCAACACACACCCACACACACACACACACTTTGGTTAGAACCATATTCATCTGAGCAGTCCACATAACCTGGTAATTACACAACATAATCACACAGGCTTCCATAGCTATTTAAATAATCAAATATAAAAAATTATCTAAACAACTGTTTACCTCTGAATCTAAACAGCACTACAGCTGCTCCCCCTAGTGGTCTGGTTAAAGCACTTCATCCAGAAACCCTACAGGCTCATACACAAGACACTGTAGATTCATACATGCTATTAAACAATAAAAAATTACCAAGAATGAATGTGTGACTGTAGAATCTATTATGTTACCAGTCAACTGACATTAAACCGACCTTTCCAACACCCCAAAATGGTTAATGCTGTCAGTTCTACAGATATGGAAGAAATCTAATGTCTGTCTGTTCCAGGAGTTTTAAACACTGGCCTTATTCTGAGGCAATCAGATTGGCCTCCGACAGTGAAGGACTGAGAGGCTGGATTTCACTGGATGAAGATCGCCTCTTCTCTTTTGATGCAGTACCATACAGCTAAGCTGACGATACATTGGAATGATTTCTATTCAGCCAGTCAAAGCTCCTCTCCTGGCCCACAGCACCTGCATCATCCTCCTCACAACAACCTGGGAAAATAACAATCAGCACTTGTTTCTCTGTCCTTGCTGCACATGGTGGGTGGATAAAGCCTGCGAGGAAATAAAAACAATCTTTCAGGGTCACTGAAATGAAATAACATTTCGTGATGAAAGACACACATCAGTGGATCGGAGCGTTGGGACTTTCACGATCACGATTTACAAGAGAGCTCGGTTCCTCTGTTAGTCGTACATGAGGGTGACTGGATGAAGGGAGTCAGGTGGCTCAGTTAAGGTGATAGACTCATGATCAGAAGGTTGTGAGTTCGATTCCTGGCTGTGGTTACATGACGTTGTGTCCTTGGGCAAGGAACTTCATCCTACTTGCCTCAGGGAGAATGTACTTGCTGCAAGTCGCTCTGGATAAAAGAATAAATGAAAGGTACATGAAGATCCTCTGGAGAGTTTCAACAATCTGGGCTAAAGTGTTGGACACTTCTCTCTCTCTTCCTTGACCACTCGGCCCTTTTAAAATCCTTCAGTCTCCCAACAAGTTTCTCCATCAATTAAGAGGAATAAAGAGTTGCAACATGTCCAGGTCAAGTTCCACAGGGTCACATATGTCTAATGTCGCTTAATGTGTTCCACCACTTCAACCTCCCGTACACAGCCTTGGACTGAATAACAGGAAGTCACTTTGTCTCCCACTCTCTACCCTCAGCCTTCCAAAAGCTGCTGCTATCCAGCAACACGTCCAGTAAATAGTTCTAGAATGTTCTCTTCTTGTGACGTTGTTCTAAATGGATCTCGTCTTCCTTCTGGCCTGACACAGGCCTTCTTGTTCAGGAGCTTCTGTGTTCAACACAAGGTGCCCTGTCAACCACACCCACTTTCTAATCTGTATCAAAGCAGTTCCTGGTAGGTACTTTGGGAACAGCAAGGGCAGCTATCTCAACAGCAATCAATCACTTCTGACACATATTCAAACTTTTGCCCCATCTCCATACAGAGTTTAGTAAGGGGCCGTGGCAACACTAACCAAATGTATGGAAATAGATGGCATTGGTTTAAAAATAAACTGCTGTGTCCTTTCAGCGTCCTCCAGTCCTAATTCTGGTGTCTCAGTCTGCCTGGTGTGTTTGGCTGGAGCAGCACATGCATGCCATACACACACACACACACACAACACACACACACACATTCAACATGCATCAGCCGCAGTGGAAATGTTGATCTAGACCTCCAGCAAGTAAATCATTTACTTCGCGGGATACAAGTCATGTGCCATAAAGTACCTGCTTTGTTTTTTTTTGTTTTTTTTTACAAAATCAGTTACCCTAACCAGCCCAGACTAACCCTAACCAACCCAGACTAACCCTAACCAGCCCAGACTAACCCTAACCAGCCCAGACTAACCCTAACCAGCCCAGACTAACCCTGACCAGCCCAGACTAACCCTAACCAGCCCAGACTAACCCTAACCAGCCCAGACTAACCCTAGCCAGCCCAGACTAACCCTAACCAGCCCAGACTAACCCTGACCAGCCCAGACTAACCCTAACCAGCTCAGACTAACCCTGACCAGCCCAGACTAACCCTAACCAGCCCAGACTAACCCTAACCAGCCCAGACTAACTAGGTGAAACAACAGCTGACAGAGAAGTCAGCTCCCTAGTGAGTTTTTCTGGGAGTTTGTCCTTGTCTTCCTTGAGGGTTTAGGTTGGTTGAGGGGCAGTTCTATGAGCATATGTGAAGCCCTCTGTGACATTGCTTGTAAAAAGGGCGATACACAATAAATGTTGATATGATTTGAGAAGAGTGACACAGCATTCAGCCCTGCTCAAGGTCCAGGCTTCCAGCTTGACTGTTTCATGAATGTACATGCAGCTTGGTTCCAGCAGGCTCTTTAAGTGCCGTTTAAACATGAGCCAGTATTTACTCGGCTGTGCCAGGAGCATCTGTGTGCCTCTGCATACAATCAATGTGGTAACCTGGGAAACGGCTTGTAATGGGTCCAGCCCAAGGCACAAGAGGACAAATCACTACCAAAACCAGCCCAAACTAACCCAGACTAACCCAGACCAGCCCAGATTAACCCAGACTAACCTAGACCATACCAGACTAACGCAGACCAACCCAGACTAACCCAGACCAGCCCAGACTAACCCAGACCAGCCCAGACTAACCCAGACCAGACCAACCCAGACCAGCCCAGACTAACCCAGACTAACCCAGACCAACCCAGACCAGCCCAGACTAACCCAGACTAACCTAGACAAGACCAGACTAACGCAGAGCAACCCAGACTAACCCAGACCAGACTAACCCAGACCAGCCCAGACTACCAAAACCAGCCCAGACTACCCCAGACCAGACCAGACTAACCCAGACCAGCCCAGACTAACCCAGACCAGACCAGACTAACCCAGACCAGCCCAGACTAACCCAGACCAGCCCAGTCTAACCCAGACCAGCCCAGACTAACCCAGCCCCGACCAGACTAACCCAGACCAGCCCAGATTAACCCAGACCAGCCCAGACTAACCCAGACCAGACCAGACTAACCCAGACCAGACTAACCCAGACCAGCCCAGACTAACCCAGACCAGACTAACCCAGACCAGCCCAGACTAACCCAGACCAGCCCAGACTAACCCAGACCAGACCAGACTAACTCTAACCAGAACCCCTCACCTTAACCAGACCAGGACCAGACCCAAACCAGACACTGACCCGAACGATGACCAGAGCCAGACCAGGACCAGACCCAGACACAGACCAGGACCAGACCCAGACCAGGACCAGACCCAAACCAGGACCAGACCCAAACCCAAACCCAAACCCAAACCAGGACCAGACCCAGACCCAGACCCAGACCAGACCCAGACCAGGACCAGACCCAGACCCAGACCAATACCATATAATCCACTCACAGGAACTCTTCGATCCACTGGAATAAAGTAAAAAGGTCAAACAGTAACAATGATGCAGCATCTATTCCAGATCACTGGTCTATTCTGCTTCTGAAACTACATCCACTTTCTATTGACATGCTGGCCGGCCCCTTTGAGAGCAGTGAACTGGCCTGTCTTCCTTACTGACACACATCAGTCACAGTCCTGCACTGGACTGCGAAAAACACACCTGCTAAATGCTGTCTGGTTCTTCATCTGTGTGTGAGAGTGTGTGTGTGTGTGTGTGTGTGTGTGTGTGTGTATGAGTGTGTAAGTGTCTGTGTGTGTGTAAGGGTGTGTGGAGGGGGATCAAAATAGATGTCTGAGTATAGTAAGACACAAAGCATTGAGAATCACATCAGCTGTCCACACTGAGTGACCACATACTGACCACACACTGACCACCCTGACCACACATCACCTGAGTGTATAAACCCTGACCACACATCACCTGAGTGTATAAACCCTGACCACACACTGACCACACATCACCTGAGTGTATAAACCCTGACCATATCCCGACCACACACTGACCACACATCACCTGAGTGTATAAACCCTGACCACACACTGACCACACATCAACTGAGTGTGTACAGTTTAACCACACATGAACTGCAGCCTCAAGCAGCCTCTCTCTAAGCCCCTCCTACCTGAGACAGAAGAGGCTTTGCCTCCCCCACCGCTCCATGCCTGAGGAGGGATTTATAAACCTGAAGGGAAGATCACACGCTGGCCGTACGTAACCTCTGCCAACAATATTATGTCACAGGATATGTGAGGAAGATCAGTGGTTAGCTTGTCTGGCCAGACTCCCTCAAACTAAGCACATTAAGCCAGTGAGGAGTGGCTTACATCAGCCCCACTGGGTTGTTGTTGACTGTGATGTAATCTGTCTCCTCCCCCCCATCAGCCCTGACACCTGGGGAAGGTTCCCACTGTCCCCCCCCCCCACCCCCCCCCCATCAGCCCTGACACCTGGGGAAGGTTCCCACTGTCTCCCCCCCCCCACCACCCCCCCCCCCCCCCATCAGCCCTGACACCTGGGGAAGGTTCCCACTGTCTCCCCCCCCCCCCCATCAGCCCTGACACCTGGGGAAGGTTCCCACTGTCTCCTCCCCCCCCCCCCCCATCAGCCCTGACACCTGGGGAAGGGTCCCACTTCAAGGGTGTTCCCACACACCAGGGTCTGCTGTCATCTCCACCACTGAAACCCCACCTCACACAGAGGACCCTACCTTGATACAGGTGCAGGCTCACTTTGTTGCAGAGCAGAGGTCCTTACCTTGATACAGGTGCAGGTTCACTTTGTTGCAGAGCAGAGGTCCTTACCTTGATACAGGTGCAGGTTCACTTTGTTGCAGAGCAGAGGTCCTTACCTTGATACAGGTGCAGGTTCACTTTGTTGCAGAGCAGAGGTCCTTACCTTGATACAGGTGCAGGTTCACTTTGTTGCAGAAGTCAGTGAAGCAGCATGTTCTCTTGGACACATTCAGGGAGCTGTAGCAGTACACCTGGTTCTTCTTCTCTGCAGACAGACAGGACTTGTCTATCTCTTCCTTGCCGTTGATCAGCATGACAGAGTTCCAGCAGGCTCCATCTGCACTTGTCTCACACGTGCTGTTCTCACACAGCCGACAGACACACTTCAGAGCTGGAACACAGAACAGGAGCATGTTAGCATGTTAGCACAGCAGCATGTTAGCATGTTAGCACAGCAGCACAGGAGCATGTTAGCATGTTAGCACAGCAGCATGTTAGCATGTTAGCACAGCAGCACAAGAGCATGTTAGCATGTTAGCACAGCAGCATGTTAGCACAGCAGCACAGGAGCATGTTAGCATGTTAGCACAGCAGCACAGGAAGCATGTTAGCACAGCAGCACAGGAGCATGTTAGCACAACAGCACAGCAGCATGTTAGCACAGCAGCACAGCAGCATGTTAGCATGTTAGCACAGCAGCACAGGAGCATGTTAGCACAACAGCACAGCAGCATGTTAGCACAGCAGCATGTTAGCACAACAGCACAGGAGCAGGTTAGCATAACAGTCTCAGACCTGGACTCTGACTACATGACATCATGTGTGTGAGCTTCTCCCCTCATCCTTATCCAATATAAATACCCTTCATTCTAATCCTAGACAAACTAAACATTCATCCCAACATGTGTTGTTGAAACAGACAGGTAGAGACCAGTGCTGGTGCCAAACCAGCCGTGCTGTAAAGACGAGGAGACTCATTCAGACAGAGAAGGTTCCTGTTACGTAACTCAGGTCTCTGGCCTTATTTGCCAGGAGAAACCAGAATAATGCTTCTTAGTTTAACACCCAGATAATCTCATGTTCTTCTTGTCGATCCTGTCTTGCCTGGTCAGGCCATGTGGACCCAGCCACCCTCCTTCCTGATGGCACAGTCACACAGAAGGAGCTGTCCTGGTTCTAGAACAGGGGTGTCCAATCCTGGTCCTCGAGGGCCGCTGTCCAGAAGGTTCTAGATGTTTCCCTGCTCCGGCACACCTGATTCTAATGAATGATCATTATCAGGCTTCCAGAGAGCTTGATAACAACCCTTTCATTTGAATCAGGTGGGCTAAACTAGGAAAACATCTAAAACCTTCAGGACAGCGGCCCTCGAGGACCAGGATTGGACACCCCTAGTGTCATGATGCTACTATCATGGTTCTAATGTTGTGGTTCTAGTGTCATGGTTCTAATGTTGTGGTTCTAGTGTCATGGTTCTAATGTTGTGGTTCTAGTCTTAGAGTTCTAGTGTCATGGTTCTAGTCTTAGGGTTCTAGTCTTAGGGTTCTAGTGTCATGGTTCTAGTCTTAGGGTTATTTTATCTTGTATTATCTTTATGAACTTGGTGACTAGACTGGGCACAACATCCACACTGGTTTGTGTCCAGTCCAGTGGACAGCCCGCTACGGTCATTTGAATTCTGGACAGGAGGATTCTATCTGTCCCCTGACAGCCAGTTGAGAGGCTGCACTCGTCTCTCCCATCTGGGCACAAGCTGAATGATCCACTGCAAATTGATTGCTAGTTCTAACCAGCAAAAAAAGTCCAATACATTTGTGAAAAGGATGTATGGGCCAATTTCCCTTCTGGCATTAGGACTCTGCCCTCCTTCATCACTCACGGTAGAAAATAACAAGAATATCAATAGAATGTTCACAAGCAGCCTGTGAATGATGTGACCTCAACAGAAACTGCATCACAAAACCAGTATGAAACTCATTCATGTTTAGGAAACAGGAATCAGTCAGGACTGATTTTATGACAATCAGTCATAAAAACAAGAACTGGAAATAGAAGCTTCCAGTAAGAATCTCACTCACTAAATCCTCATTCATTGCAATATGATTTCAACAATTTTAATCATGTCATATAAATGGAAGTAGCTGCTGGCAAAATAAAAGATTGAAAACCTTGAAATTGCCAAATAACATCCCTCAAACTACCTACTATAGTTTGTAGGGAGTCAGATGGCTCAGCGGTTAAAGCATTGGCCTCATGATTGGAAGGTTATGAGTTCGAACCCTGGCTGGGCCTGCTTACCTCAGGGAAAATGTCCCTGTACTTACTGTAAGCTTTGGATAAAAACCTCTGCTAAATTAGGTATTATTATTACTGTAAACATTCTCTTATAAGCGACAGCTACTTTAGACCAGTGGTTCTCAACCCTAGTCCTCAGGGCCCCACTGTCCTGCATGTTTTAGATGTTTCCCCTTCCAACACACCTGATTCAAATGAATTGTCATTATCGGGGGGGGGGGGGGGGGGGGGGGGGGGGGGGGGGGGTCTGGGGGGGGGGTCTGGGTCTGCTGGGTCTGCTGCCCTGCTGGGTCTGACCCCTGTGCTGCCCTGCTGGCTGTGCTGCCCTGCTGGCTGTGCTGCCCTGCTGGGTCTGCTGCCCTGCTGGATCTGACCCCTGGCTGTGCTGCCCTGCTGGGTCTGCTGCCTGTGCTGCCCTGCTGGCTGTGCTGCCCTGCTGGCTGTGCTGCCCTGCTGGGTCTGCTGCACTGCTGGGTCTGACCCTGCTGGCTGTGCTGCCCTGCTGGGTCTGCTGCCCTGCTGGGTCTGACCCCTGGCTGTGCTGCCCTGCTGGCTGTGCTGCCCTGCTGGGTCTGCTGCCCTGCTGGATCTGACCCCTGGCTGTGCTGCCCTGCTGGGTCTGCTGCCTGTGCTGCCCTGCTGGCTGTGCTGCCCTGCTGGGTCTGCTGCACTGCTGGGACTGACCCTGCTGGCTGTGCTGCCCTGCTGGCTGTGCTGCCCTGCTGGGTCTGCTGCCCTGCTGGGTCTGACCCCTGGCTGTGCTGCCCTGCTGGGTCTGCTGCTGGGTCTGACCCCTGGCTGTGCTGCCCTGCTGGGTCTGACCCCTGGCTGTGCTGCCCTGCTGGGTCTGACCCCTGGCTGTGCTGCCCTGCTGGGTCTGACCCCTGGCTGTGCTGCCCTGCTGGGTCTTCTGCTGGGTCTGACCCCTGGCTGTGCTGCCCTGCTGGGTCTGACCCCTGGCTGTGCTGCCCTGCTGGGTCTGACCCCTGGCTGTGCTGCCCTGCTGGGTCTGCTGCTGGGTCTGACCCCTGGCTGTGCTGCCCTGCTGGGTCTTCTGCTGGGTCTGACCCCTGGCTGTGCTGCCCTGCTGGGTCTTCTGCTGGGTCTGACCCCTGGCTGTGCTGCCCTGCTGGGTCTTTTGCTGGGTCTGACCCCTGGCTGTGCTGCCCTGCTGGGTCTTCTGCTGGGTCTGACCCTTGGCTGTGCACAATAACCTGAAACCTTCAATCCTTCAATCAATTTAGAAAACGAACATCCTACAGTAGCAAGACTCCAATTACTCCCACTCTAGATGAAAAATACCATCCTTGAAAGGATGATCTTGAACAAAACAATAGCAAGGCCAATCCTCACCTCATTGAAGTTTATATCAAATACAAATATAGAATCTGACGCTGTTAAACAGCCCACATTTCCATCTTTGTTATGCTACTGTGCTCTGCAGTCATGATCCAGAGCCACCTGGCACAGCAGGATCTGAACCATGGCAGCAGCACCTGTGACCCGGCCCGGCGCTGTTCAGGGGTCCTTCCAGACCTAACTGATCTTTAGACACGCTTAAGATACTTTCTATTCAGTTATGTAAGATGACAGTTTAATTGCATAATGTTCAGGGTCCACATAGGTTAACACACTGCAGACTAAGCTCAGCAGTGTGACTCAGTCCAACCTGGACAGACACACTGGACACACTGGAAAGACACACTGGACAGACACACTGGACACACTGGAAAGACACACTGGACACACTGGAAAGACACACTGGACACACTGGACAGACACACTGGAAAGACACACTGGACAGACACACTGGACCGACACACTGGACAGACACACTGGACACACTGGAAAGACACACTGGACACACTGGACAGACACACTGGATAGACACACTGGACACACTGGACAGACACACTGGAAAGACACACTGGACACACTGGACAGACACACTGGAAAGACACACTGGACAGACACACTGGACAGACACACTGGACAGACACGCTGGACAGACACACTGGATAGACACACTGGACACACTGGATAGACACACTGGACACACTGGACAGACACCCTGGACAGACACACTGGACATACTGGGCATACACACTGGACAGACACCCTGGACAGACACACTGGACACACTGGGCATACACACTGGACAGACACACTGGACAGACACCCTGGACAGACACACTGAACACACACTGGACACACTGGACAGACACCCTGGACAGACACACTGGACAGACACCCTGGACAGACACACTGGACAGACACCCTGGACAGACATACTGGACACCCTGGACAGACACACTGGACAGACACACTGGACACACACTGGACACACTGGACAGACACACTGGACAGACACCCTGGACAGACACACTGGACAGACATACTGGACAGACACACTGGGCAGACACACTGGGCAGACACACTGGACACACACGCTGGACAGACACGCTGGACACACACGCTGGACACACACGCTGGACAGACACACTGAGTTTCCAGTTCAGACGCAGGAACGCTGTTGACCAGCTCACCAACTGAGTTTCTCCACAAGACCACGCAGAGGAGCAAGCATTAAAACAGCGACAGACAGCACATTTCTATGTTCATAATGTAAACACAGCAGAATCAAAGTAAGACCAGTAAAAGTATCCAGTACCTGTGGTGAGCTGAGCGACCGACAGAATGATCAACGCCGCTTGAAAGGTGTGATTCATGGGACGAGTCATGGCCGGGGGAGCATCTGCTCGGTTCCTGGACTCACTGCCTACACAGTTTTCCCCGAAAAAATCATGACACTTCCACAGTAAAGTCTGTTAACCACGCACACTCCGCATTGCCCCACACTCTAAATAACCGG
The DNA here is from genome assembly GCA_030340665.1 of Neosalanx taihuensis. NCBI lineage: Eukaryota > Metazoa > Chordata > Actinopteri > Osmeriformes > Salangidae > Neosalanx > Neosalanx taihuensis. The sequence goes on from CM059291.1 coordinate 527,319, forward strand.
AGAGAACCGAATACGCAACAGCCGATTTGCTCCGCCTCTGTCGAGCGGAATTTAAGAGGATTACCGCTCCAGCCTCCTGATCCAGACATGGGAATGAAGGAGGGCTGCACCTCCTGAAGGGTCCATTACAGCCTAGTCAGCCTCTCACTGGAGGTAAAGCACATGTTAAAGACTCTAAAGTATGTTCGAAATATTCCAATCATCCAAAAAAGTTGAAACTCATGTTTGCCCGTGCTCCTTTTAAAACCCAGTGTCTTGCTGTGGTGGCTGTCAGTAGCACAGTCAGACAGTCTCAACCTTCACCTTGTGTGAAGACGAACACATGTGGATTAGTGAGTGGTCACACCCCTGTTCAGATCCTGCCTGCTGACTAAGCACACTGATCTGTTAACAGCTGCACCACCACAGGATCAACACTAAGTTCAACATCCTCCTGTGGACTTAGTTTGTTAACTAGGACTGGACAGCAGAAGTTCCAACAGCACTGTTACTCCAGGAACATCCAGTTCAGGCTACAATCTAGGAAAACACCTATATTGTGGCACCCCTGACAATTTTCCAGAAAATCTGTTCTAATTTTCCTAAGTATTTCTCGCAGATTTTTTTTGCATTTACACATCTTTTGCCATAAACATGTTTATTTCCTTTTTGTGTACTGGAACAGGACCCAGCTATAGTCACACACAGTCACACCCATCTCAGGACTATGAGAAGATCCTCATGTCCTTCTCAGATGAGAGGGCAGCTGGCTTCATCCTGCAGGGCAGAGAGCTGGCGGGTCTGACAGCCTGAACCTGCTGCACCAGAGGGACAACTGTCTCTACCACTCAGGGACATGTGGACAGAATTTGTCGCAAAATAATTTTACTTCAGAATCCCATTTGTAACACAATATCTGATAGGTGCTCTCCTGTATTTGGAAAGAGCTGATATTTGCATATTTCCATAGTAACTGTCTGAACTTTTTCACCCAAGGTCAACAACCAATGAGGCCGCACACACACAAGGTCTACCCAGGTGCTTGAACCAAGACTACATACATATGGGACATACGGTATCTGTGAATTGAAAGAACTCCTTCAGTACATCAGTGTGTTTCAAAGGCAATATCAATCTATTCAAGCATCATATCAGTGAATCCAAGGAGCTTCGGTACATCAGGTTCTTTTTCAGTGCAGATATTGAAACAATGACTGCAAGCCTTCACAAAGCTGAGGTAAGGACAGAGGAGACAGTGGGCAGAGAAGACAGTGGACAGAGGAGGAAACAGACTGGGCGGACATGATTGGTTAGTATGCTCACTAAACCTACAGATAATTAGATGCCTGACAGCAACTGTCTCCAGGGAGTCTTAACATCTTCATTTTGAAAACAATATCCAGATGATTATCTGTGAAACTCTTTCTTCAATGGAACACTGCTAGATGAATGAGGGATCTACACCAACCAGTGTCCATGGAAGTGTTCATGTCTTCTCATATTCAATAGGGATGTACTGTATCCTGGCTTCTTGTTGAAGTATCTTCCAGGCTCCCATGGTAACACTGGTGTTTTGGCCCTGTGGACCGCTCTTTCAGCAAGCACACAGCTCCATCTGACCCATTTCAGGTTGTAGAATATTAACCATTATTACAGGTTTAATCAGAAAGCTGGTTCACACAGCACTCCACTGTGTTGGCATGCTAGTCTGAGGCTGCTGCTGTGAAGGCAAGGAAGGAAAACAATTTTAAAAACTACAATAATCCAGAGTTTGACCTGTGTTCGATTAGCAGGCTTGGCATATTTTCTGTATTACATTATTTGTTAGTGAAATCAAGAAAAGTCCCTTTGTACAGGGAGCTGGTCAGATTTCTGAAGCCACTGTAGCCAGGTACAGACCGCTCTACATTTAGCAGAAGGAGGGGGATAGACTGTGATGCCGTTCAAATCCAAACATGATCTGGATGTTTATGATGATCTGCTTAGCTCTTTCAACAGGCTTCAGGACTGCATCCTGGATCATGAGGTGAGAAGATGAAATCCTGGATCATGGAGAAGAGAAGATGACGTCCTGGATCAGGAGAGAGAAGAGGACATCCTGGATCATGAGAAGATGACATCCTGGATCATGGAGAAGAGAAGAGGACATCCTGGATCAGGAGATAAGATGACATCCTGGATCATGAGGAGAGAAGATGACATCCTGGATCATGAAGAGAGAAGAGGACATCCTGGATCAGGAGATAAGATGACATCCTGGATTATGAGGAGAGAAGATGACATCCTGGATCATGAAGAGAGAAGAGGACATCCTGGATCAGGAGATAAGATGACATCCTGGATCAGGAAAGAAGATGAAATCCTGGATCAAGAGAGAAGAGAAGATGACATCCTGGATCATGAGGAGAGAAGATGACATCCTGGATCAGGAAGAGAGAAGATGACATCCTGGATCATGAGGAGAGAAGATGACAGCCTGGATCAGGAAGAGAGAAGATGACATCCTGGATCAGGAAGAGATAAGATGACATCCTGGATCATGAGGAGAGAAAAGGACATCCTGGATCATGAGGAGAGAAGATGACATCCTGGATCAGGAAGAGAGAAGATGACATCCTGGATCATGAGGAGAGAAAAGGACATTCTGGATCATGAGAGAGAAGATGACTTCCTGGATCAGGAGAGAAGATGACATCCTGGATCATGAGGAGAGAAGAGGACATTCTGGATCATGAGAAAGATGACATCCTGGATCAGGAAGAGAGAAGATGACATCCTGGATCAGGAGAGAAGATGATATCCTGGATCATGAGAGAAGATGACTTCCTGGATCATGAAGAGAAGTTGTAGCGATGAACCTCCAACAAATGACACAGACTGATACAAATCTCTTTTTTTCTCTCTATTTAATCAATTGCACTACTTAATATAAAATATTTTAAGAAATAAAAAAAGATTGAAGATCAATTGCAGTTACTTAGACAATGCATGAGTTAAGACTATAGTATAGCTTCAAAAACAATCTCTGCCCCTGTACAAAACAAGTTCAGCGTCATCTAAGTAAATATTTGATTTGTTCTCTTAGCATTTATCTGGATAAAGCTGATGGAGCAAATAATACAGATTCCTAAAGTCATGTGAAACGTACCTTAAAATATGACAGGAGTACGATAAACAGCACTTCAGCAGGGTAAGAGAAAAGGGACTAACTGTAGTTCTACAACTCAGTAGCTAAATAAGTTACAGGTTCGGTAAATTACCAAAAGACTTGTTCCAACAACATGTAAACAGTGGAGAAGATGCAGTACAACAAAACACCCCCTTAACGCTTCCCCACATCAGTTAAGAAAGAGTTTGTGTATAAAACAAAAAAGCTAATAGTTTTTGGCAAGTAGTATTGTTTCCCAAATGCCTCTTCCTATGTAGTTTCAGTAAGGAATGTGAAAACTGAAGCACAGCTGATATTGATGAATGTGTTCAGAAATGTCTTCAAAGTCCGTACACCTGCAGTTCTACACACAAGCGTTATACTGAAGATCCAAAGTATCCGTGTCTTTCTTGATGAATGTGCTCCATTCCCACAGCTCTTATCTGCAGACCCCCCCCCATATCGCTGACCAGAATGCTGTGGAAATCATCTTTGGATGCCAAAATGTGTCCCGCAAAGTGTTACAAATAAATACCATGTGCCACTATAAGGGCACTGCCCCCCCTAGTCCCTGCCTTCCTATGTCTCTCTCATTTCTTCTGAAAGGCCTTCAGCTGCTTCCCCAGGGGAAACTCAGCAGTCCAGCTTGATTTTGTCCAGAGAGTTGTCGATCTTGGTCAGAGTCTTTTTGATGCGCAGAGCTGTTAGCCTAGCTGAAGGGTTCTGAAACCAACACTCCTTCATCAGTTTAGCCATGGAAGATAAAGTCTGAAAAATCAAAAGGAGATGGTCAGAACCAGGAAACTAGCTCGTCATTTAGCATCTATTGTTAGTAGTTTACAAACTAGATTGTCATTTAGCATATATTGTTAGCATCTTTTGTTACTTTTTTACAGAACAACAATGACGGCTAATAAAGCGTTGTGCTGTGTTCAATTAGGAAGTGTTCAACAGGAGCACCAAAACTACACTGATGAACATTTCTCCTCAGTTCTGAAGGTCATCAGCAGAACTCTGCCTCTCCCCGCACAGCATCCACATCTCCATGACAACAGACTCAGAACTTCACTCACCGGGTCGGAGAACCAGCGGTTGGGGATGTTGGGCCGCTGCTGGTCCACACAGATCACCTTCTTCATGTCTTCAAAGCTGGGGTCACTGGGGACTGCGTCATGAAATGGGGGTTTATAGTCCTCCACGATACCTGTACCACAACACCCACAAACACACGCCTGGTTAGGGTGTGGGATCATGGTCATGCTCACTTGGAATACAGAAGAAGAAGAAGAAAACTCCTGGAAAGATGAGAAGTCAATCTGGAACATTATCATTTCTATTTCAGGCTGGAATCCCACACAGGCAGACAGACAGACAGGCAGACAGGCAGGCAGGTAGACAGGCAGGCAGGTAGACAGGCCAGAAGGTTCTACTGACCGTTGCTGATTGTTCTCCTGGCTACCTCCCAGAGCACCAGGCCCAGGGCCCAGACATCCACCCTCTTGAAGGACTCGAAGCAGTCCATCTGGATGGAGTCATCCAGGACCTCAGGAGCCATGTAGCGCTTGGTGCCCACCTTGGGGTTGTTCCCTACATCCAGCTCATTGGTGTCCTGAAAGTGCATCACAGCCAAACCTGAAGGACAAAACAGCAAAACAACAACATCAGGACACTGAAGTCGTCTGCTGTGTTTTTAGTGGAAAACCAGACAAAGTGATGCTGATTGGACAATTAGACAGAACTCACAGAACACAAATACCTGTTATGATGAAGGAACAGTAGAGCATGACATGAGCATCACCATGAGGACAAATTACACCTCTATTGTTGTCAGAGCAGCAACAAAAACAACCTAAAGTTTGTTTTTAAGAAGAGTGACATGTAGAATGAAATTAAACAAGACGAGCTTCAGGATGGCTGCGGCCATGTCGCTGTTGTTGTGCTGGTTAAGGAGTCAATCAAGGTAGATTACAGAGTCCAGAATTAGCTCATGTTCCCATGATTACTGTGAGGGACACTGGGGTGGGATTTTACCATCACTGAATGCTCCTTAATGCT
>CM059291.1:537500-612500 GCA_030340665.1 Neosalanx taihuensis
CTTCCTCAGGGTGCAGAAGAAGCTGCCCTTAGTCACAGCAAACATTCTGCGGTCGCATATCTGTTGCCAAGAGCTGGGAGAGGCTTTGAAAACAGCTTGAAATAGATCCAACATCCACACACACGCAAGCATGCGCACACACACCCACCCACCCACCCACACAAATACCCCTCACACACACATACACTAACACCCCCACCCCACACACACACAGTGGTCACAGTTCCCCCCTAAAGTTTTTCATGAAACCTCTCTGGGATTGTCTGGGTTAAAGACTGGGTGGACCAGCTCTTCATTAAGCTTATATTGATTACAGCTTGATGCATTCTTTCACTGCTGACCAAGAATCTTCAAACAAAACAGTTCATTTAGTTCAATCATATGAACCACCACACACATGCATCTCTGTACAGCCTGTATCAAAACTCACTGAACTCAAATACACACCTTTTACGTTTCATATTATGTGGGAATTATATTCCAACAGCCACACATGTCAACAAGCTGTCTTGTGTTATATAAATACACAATGCCTGTGGTTAGGTCTCATTCTGATCCAGAATCACAGACCTCCACCCAGCCTGGGTCCTGCTCCTGACCTCCACCCACCCTGGCCTGGGTCCTGCCCCTGACCTCCACCCTGGGTCCTGCCCCTGACCTCCAGCCTGGGTCCTGCCCCTGACCTCCACCCACCCTGGCCTGGGTCCTGCCCCTGACCTCCACCCTGGGTCCTGCCCCTGACCTCCACCCAGCCTGGGTCCTGCTCCTGACCTCCACCCAGCCTGGGTCCTGCCCCTGACCTCCACCCAGCCTGGGTCCTGCCCCTGACCTCCACCCTGGGTCCTGCCCCTGACCTCCACCCTGCCTGGGTCCTGCCCCTGACCTCCACCCAGCCTGGGTCCTGCCCCTGACCTCCACCCAGCCTGGGTCCTGCCCCTGACCTCCACCCAGCCTGGGTCCTGCTCCTGACCTGATACTCCCCACTCTACTTTACGAACCCTTAAACCTCACAGGAAGCTACAGTTTGATACTACATCAACAGTAGTTAGTGTCCATGGCGACTCACAGCCAGGGTGCTCTCTCCCACGTTGGAGGCGATCAGCCCGTCGATGGTGCCGTACTCAGCGTCACGTGCGGTCAGCCTCTCCATGTGGTTGTGATGGATCCGTCTGAACACCAACATGGCCACAGCAGACACAACCAAGAGCACCAGGATGGGAGCAGCAATCACCACGGCCAGGGTGGGCACACTGTAGCTGGGGACATCACTCACTGAAGGGGGGGGGGGGGGGGACAGAAGGTTTCATACTGTTCAAATCAATCAATCAAACTTCAGAGTTCACTGCTATTCTGAACACCAGTGAGGTAAACATGTGGCTGAGGCTGTAGAGGCTGAGGGACAGAGGCTATGAAGCTGTAGTAGAGGCTATGGGACAGAGGCTGTTGATACAGAGGGACAGAGGCTGTGGGTTTTGAGGCTGCAAGACTGTGGTGCTTTGTTCACCAAAAAGATCTGGAAAGTTCCACTGAACGGATGTAACGAATCAGTAGAAATATTCAAACTCTCTAAAATGGAGCTTATTCTGCACACACACACACACACACCCACCCACCCACCCACACACCCACACACCCACACACACACACACCCACCCACCCACCCACACACCCACACACCCACACACCCACACACACACCCACCCACCCACCCACCCACACACCCACCCACCCACCCACCCTGTTCCTGCTCCCCATCAGAACCCAGCTGACCTAACTGAAGTCACAACCTGGCTCTCAGTGATACAACAACATGGTATCCAACATGACTGAAACAGTATCATTATGTAGGTCTGCTACATGTCCTGACACCATCACCCCTCCCCCTCCCTGTCTGACCAGCCCTACACTGCACACATCTGTTACCTCGTGTTGCATTATGGGTAGTGCAGTTCATTACCTTGCACAGGAAGCACCACCGAGATGTTTACGTTGCAGAGGTGACCATGGCAACACTCGACAATCTGGTCGCGGGAGGGCGGAGTCTTGCAGGTCAGTCTGCTCTGCTCGTAGACCTTGAAGCATCCCTTCTGGTAGACCAGCAGGCCAGCGTTCAGCGTGAGGCTGGAGAAGCACTGGTGTCCAACACAGCGCTGGCTGCTGCCACAGGAGCTGCCCTCACACACACACTCATGCTCCCGAGCCACTGGAGGAAGCTCCTCCCCTGCACACAAGGACACACACTCAGCACTGCTGCGTGTCTTAGAGAGGCGACTGCAGCGTTCACTAGACCAGACATGCATCAGTCTATAAGCATGAGGTGAGGTGTGCAGTGATGCCTCAGAGGCAGGTGAGGTGTGCAGTGATGCCTCAGAGGCAGGTGAGGTGTGCAGCGATGCCTCAGAGGCAGGTGAGGTGTGCAGTGATGCCTCAGAGGCAGGTGAGGTGTGCAGTGATGCCTCAGAGGCAGGTGAGGTGTGAGGCAGTGATGCCTCAGAGGCAGGTGAGGTGTGAGGCAGTGATGCCTCAGAGGCAGGTGAGGTGTGAGGCAGTGATGCCTCAGAGGCAGGTGAGGTGTGCAGTGATGCCTCAGAGGCAGGTGAGGTGTGAGGCAGTGATGCCTCAGAGGCAGGTGAGGTGTGCAGTGATGCCTCAGAGGCAGGTGAGGTGTGCAGTGATGCCTCAGAGGCAGGTGAGGTGTGCAGTGATGCCTCAGAGGCAGGTGAGGTGTGCAGTGATGCCTCAGAGGCAGGTGAGGTGTGCAGTGATGCCTCAGAGGCAGGTGAGATGTGCAGTGATGCCTCAGAGGCAGGTGAGGTGTGCAGTGATGCCTCAGAGGCAGATGAGGTGTGCAGTGATGCCTCAGAGGCAGGTGAGGTGTGCAGTGATGCCTCAGAGGCAGGTGAGGTGTGCAGTGATGCCTCAGAGGCAGGTGAGGTGTGCAGTGATGCCTCAGAGGCAGGTGAGGTGTGCAGTGATGCCTCAGAGGCAGGTGAGGTGTGCAGTGATGCCTCAGAGGCAGATGAGGTGTGCAGTGATGCCTCAGAGGCAGGTGAGGTGTGCAGTGATGCCTCAGAGGCAGGTGAGGTGTGCAGTGATGCCTCAGAGGCAGGTGAGGTGTGCAGTGATGCCTCAGAGGCAGGTGAGGTGTGCAGTGATGCCTCAGAGGCAGATGAGGTGTGCAGTGATGCCTCAGAGGCAGGTGAGGTGTGCAGTGATGCCTCAGAGGCAGGTGAGGTGTGCAGTAATGCCTCACAGTGTTAGCGTACCTCTGCTAGCGGTCTGGCTGGTGATGTTCATGTTGCACATGTGACCCTGGCAGCAGCTGACAGCGTAGCGAGGCGAGGGGGGCGTGGCACAGAAGGCAGCAGCATGGGCGTCGGCCCTCACACAGCCCCTCTGGACCAGGATCTCCCCACCCTCCACCGTGGCTCCGCCCTCCGCTGTGACTCCGCCCTCCGCCGTGCTCACAGAGGAGAAGCACTGCTGGCCCATGCAGCGCTGGGCGCCATGGCAACTCCCGCCCTCGCACACACACTCCTGCTCCGTCAAGACCGGCCGGCCGGGGGGGGCGCCCTGATCTGAGGGAGGGGAGATCGTTAGGGTGTGTGGTACACACACACACACACACACACACACACAGACAGACAACACACACAGACACATTATCAGAATAAGCAGTCTGCTGTTTTTACCATCACAGCCTACAGTGATGTTATGAGCCATGTGGGCCCAGTATCATCTGTTCAACCAGCAGACAGACAGAAAGCTGCTCCACACATGGCCAGCAGCAGGGGATGGAAACCCTTTGGTTTAGAGCCCCACCGTGAAACAAGCAGGAAAACTATATTCTATTGTGTTGCATTCACACTGACATTCAGACACTGATTTGTTGCACTGTATGGATTACTAAATAGTTTTGTAAATAATCAAGACCCATGTCAGAATGTTTTTTTTTAAATCACAGATAAAGGAGAGTAAAAAGGTTAAGTGCAAGACAGTGATGTCACACTGTAATGATGTCACACTGTAATGATGTCACACTGTAACAATGTCACACTGTCATGATGTCACACTGTCATGATGTCACACTGTCATGATGTCACACTGTAATGATGTCACACTGTAATGATGTCACACTGTAACAATGTCACACTGTAACGATGTCACACTGTCATGATGTCACACTGTCATGATGTCACACTGTCATGATGTCACACTGTAATGATGTCACACTGTCATGATGTCACACTGTCATGATGTCACACTGTCATGATGTCACACTGTCATGATGTCACACTGTCATGATGTCACACTGTAACAATGTCACACTGTAATGATGTCACACTGTAATGATGTCACACTGTCATGATGTCACACTGTCATGATGTCACACTGTAATGATGTCACACTGTCATGATGTCACACTGTCATGATGTCACACTATAACACTGTCATGATGTCACACTGTAACACTGTCATGATGTCACACTGTCATGATGTCACACAGTGTAGAGTTAGTTAGTTACACCACTGTAGCTTGTAGGTGGACAACATACGACAACACTCACCTCTGGTTGGGGTTTCCATGGTGATGTTCTGGTTACAGAGGTCGCCATGGCAGCATTTTACCACCAGGTCAGGGGAAGGAGGATTTGTGCAGCTTATGGGCCCCTGACCACTACCCACAATGCACCCTTTCTCCTGGAGCAGTGTTCCGTTGTGGAAGGAGAGGGAGGAGTAACACTGCTGACCAAAACACCGCCCTCGAGAGTCACATGACTCTTTGTCACACGCACACTCACTGCTGCTGATGATCCCTGTATCTGGACAAACACACACATCACCTTTCATGTTTATGCTAGCGGACTAACTCATCACAAACAGGTTAACTCATCACCAGGAAACTAACTCATCACTATGAGACAAACTCCTCACTAGCAGACTAACTCCACACTAGCAGACTAACTCCTCACTAACAGGTTAACGCTTCACTAGCAGACTAACTCCTCACTTGCAGACTAACTCCTCACTAGCAGACTAACTCCTCACTTGCAGACTAACTCATCACTAGCAGACTAACTCCTCACTAGCAGACTAACTCTTCACTAGCAGACTAACTCCTCACTAGCAGACTAACTCTTCACTAGCAGACTAACTCCTCACTAGCAGACTAACTCATCACCAGCAGACTAACTCCTCACTAACAGGTTAACTCTTCACTTGCAGACTAACTCCTCACTAACAGGTTAACTCTTCACTAGCAGACTAACTCCTCACTAGCAGACTAACTCCTCACTAACAGGTTAACGCTTCACTAGCAGACTAACTCCTCACTAGCAGACTAACTCCTCACTTGCACACTAACTCATCACTAGCAGACTAATTCCTCACTTGCAGACTAACTCCTCACTAGCAGACTAACTCCTCACTTGCAGACTAACTCATCACTAGCAGACTAACTCCTCACTAGCAGACTAACTCCTCACTAGCAGACTAACTCTTCACTAGCAGACTAACTCCTCACTAGCAGACTAACTCATCACCAGCAGACTAACTCCTCACTAACAGGTTAACTCTTCACTAGCAGACTAACTCCTCACTAGCAGACTAACTCCTCACTAACAGGTTAACTCTTCACTAGCAGACTAACTCATCACTAGCAGACTAACTCCTCACTAACAGGTTAACTCTTCACTAGCAGACTAACTCCTCACTAACAGGTTAACTCTTCACTAGCAGACTATGTGCTTTATCGTCCTTGACTCTCTCCATCACCCTGTCAGCCTCCACAGAGACTCCCCCACTCCTCCTGTCTCTGAGCACAGTACTGCAGTGGCTAAAATGCTGAGAGACAGCAGGGGGGAGGGAGACAGACAGGGGGAGAGGGAGGCAGACAGGGGGGAGGGAGGCAGACAGGGGGAGAGGGAGGCAGAGATAGAAGAGATAGAGAAGAGAGTGTGAAAGAAGAGGGATCGTGAGGTAAAAAAAGATGAGAGCAAAACAGACAAAGCTTGACGCAGTGACAGAACAGATGTAATGCTGTGTGCTTGTTAGGAAGCAGACTACATGCTGGCAGGTTCACCTGTGGGTGTGTGTGTGTGTCAGGCTGGGGGGTGTGTGTGTCCAGGCTGTGTAACCTACCTTGCGGTGTGGATGAGGGCAGCAGCATCAGGCTGCAGAGCAGGAGGAGTGAGGTGCTGTCTGCCATGGTGGACCTGCTGGGAGAGGACATGGTTAAAAAGGCAGAAAGACCTTCAATTGTTTTCAGTCAAACACAAAGTTTGGAATGCTCAAGTTAAGTGGGTCTCATGCCTTCCTGTTGTCCTGGCAACAAGGCGTTGAGTGGCAAGCAATGGGGAGATCGGTGCCTTCCTATTGGCTGCCAGATAAAAGTGAGATGGTGTGTGTGTGTGTGAGAGAGAGAGAGAGGCAGCTTGGCAGAGAAGGGAGCAGACAGAATGGGGAGGGAGAGGAGGAAGAGGAGGACACAGCAGGGGGGACGAAGCCCACATAATATCATTTATAAAGCAGCTCAGATGAGTCCTTCAGTGTTGCTGTACATTAAAAGAGTCGTGTTTTTACACCCGACAGATTAAAACATCCAAACCTCACAAAGCAGCCCCGGAACCAGACTAGATGACTGTGTGTGACAGTGTGTTGATGCTTTGTGCTCGTCTCCCACACAGAAATGATTAAACACGTCATGTTAGCACGAGCCAGACAGCAGAGTCCGAGCGGGACACACACATGCTGGGGGGACAAGGGGGGGGCAGGGAGGACAAGGGGGGGCAGGGATTTAGACTCAGCCAGGGGGAAGGGGAGAGCAGCCAGGGGGCAACAAGAGGGCAGGAGGACAGGGGGATGGGGGGTATCCTGGAGGGCAGGGGGAGACAGGGGGGAGAGCAGGGGCAGGCAGGGGAGAGAGCAGGGGCAGGCAGGGGGGAGAGCAGGGGCAGGCAGGGGGGAGAGCAGGGGCAGGCAGGGGGGAGAGCAGGGGCAGGCAGGAGGGAGAGCAGGGGCAGGCAGGGGAAGAGCAGGGGCAGGCAGGAGGGAGACAGGAAGGAGACAGGGGGGAGAGCAGGGGCAGGCAGGGGGGGAGCAGGGGCAGGCAGGAGGGAGAGCAGGAGACAGAGAAGTGGGGTGTGGGGTGTGGTCCCTGCAGGACTGCCTGCTAACATGACACTGATCTTCCCAAGATAATTCTAGGAGTGCCTGGAGACCACAGAATCCATCTGTAACAGATCGATCACCTCAGTGAACTAGCCTGACTACATCTCCCATCAGGCTGCCACTTAACAGGCTCAATCACTAAAAGTAAATGGAGGGCTTCATTCTCTGCTGTCCATCACTGGTGGAGTCTGTGGTCTGAATATCATAATCACCCTCTCAACAACAAGACTCACGGATGAGAGAGGAAGAGCTCAAACCCTGATACCACAGACAAGAACCAGACCAAGGAGCCTCCATTTAGATTCAACTGTCCAGGCGAGAGGGCCTGGGGGCTGGGGTGCCATGCTGCTGCAGGAGTGGAGGGCTAGGGAGGGGAGTGGCAGACAGTCCTGATTTAGCCCAGCTCAGATGGCTTCTGAGAGGGAGACAAACAAGGCCAGCATCTGCAGAACACATTGAGAAGTGCAGCTCTGGAACGGAGAACATGTGTGTGTATCTGTCTCTGTGTGCTGAGTTCTCTGGTACTGTCTCTGACAGAGCACAGCTCTCTTTCTGACAGCTCTCCCCACTCTGCACCATGGGTGCTGTGGTCTGGTGCTGTGGTCTGGTGCTGTGGCTGGTGCTGTGGTCTGGTGCTGTGGTCTGGTGCTGTGGTCTGGTGCTGTGGTCTGGTGATGTGGTCTGGTGCTGTGGTCTGGTGATGTGGTCTGGTGCTGTGGTCTGGTGCTGTGGTCTGGTGCTGTGGTCTGGTGCTGTGGCTGGTGCTGTGGTCTGATGCTGTGGTCTGGTGCTGTGGTCTGGTGCTGTGGTCTGATGCTGTGTCTGGGCAGACAGCCTGGGACCCTGCAGGTTCTGCTGAGTCATGGCGCTGGGAGAGAGGCAGGAGGCGGAGTCTGTGTCTGGGCAACCTGGCAGCCTGGCAAGGCTGCAGATACACAACATAGCCAGGGACTTGTGGAGGGCTGGGGAGAGCCTGGCTGACTGACTGCCCCGACTGGCTGACTGCCCCGACTGGCTGACTGCCTGGCTGGCTGACTGGCTGCCCTGGCTGGCTGACTGCCCCGACTGACTGACTGACTGCCTGGCTGGCTGACTGCCCCGACTGGCTGACTGCCTGGCTGGCTGACTGGCTGGCTGCCCCGGCTGGCTGACTGGCTGGCTGCCCCGGCTAGCTGACTGGCTGACTGGCTGACTGGCTGGCTGCCCCGGCTAGCTGACTGGCTGGCTGCCCCGGCTAGCTGACTGGCTGGCTGCCTCAGCTGGCTGACTGGCTGGCTGGCTGCCTGGCTGGCTGCCTGGCTGGCTGACTGGCTGGCTGCCTGGCTGCCCGGCTGGCTGAGCTGTTGAACTCCTCCTGTGATTAATCCCAGTTGTTGTTGAAGTTGCTTCAGTTTCACAGCATATTCAGGGAGCTGCAAGTAGGGGCGTCGCCCATGGGCAGCCATGTTAATTACATGTTAATTACAGCTCTCTACACAGACAACAACTGGGGGGGGAAGCCAGCAATCACACAATCTGCCCATTAGAAGAAAATACTCATTAACCTTTGGAAATCTCCTCCCTCGCTGTGGGCTTCATCAAATAAGAGATTAAAGAGATCAAGTGAGAAGCTCCACCCTGTCCCAGATCACCCTGTGGATCTACAGCCCCATCAGCCTCGTCAGCCTCGTCAGCCTCATCAGCCCCATCAGCCTCCAGCCCCCTCAGCCCCCTCAGCCCCCTCAGCCCCATCAGCCCCATCAGCCCCCTCAGCCTCGTCAGCCTCGTCAGCCTCATCAGCCTCACCATCACCATCCACTTCATCAAAAGAATCAGAATTTGTTTTAATTCACCATGCAAGTTACACAAACATGGTATTTACTGTGTCATCCAGGCCCACCAGCCTTTAGCCCCACCAGCCTCCAGGCTCCAGCCCCATCAGCCTCCAGCCCCATCAGCCTCCAGCCCCATCAACCACAACAGACCCATCAGTCTTGAGCCTCATCAACCACAACAGACCCATCAGCCTCCAGCTCTTCAGGACTTCAGTCACCAGTCTCTTCTCACACAGCGTTAGGAATGTAATCACATGCAAATGAATGGACTGTTTGAATCAACTCACCCTCCCACCCCTCCTCCCACCCCTCCTCCCCCCTGTAAAGGAACTGCCCAGGGCTCTGGCTCCTAGATACGGACCATGAGACGCTGGTTCCTGACCCCCTCCTCATACTGACTCACCATTTGGAATCTTATTTTTCCATCATGTCTTGGTGAACCTCTGGATTCAACAACCAGGACTGTTCAAACCATTCAACCTACAGAAGATGAGTCAGAATGTATTGATGTATTCCTTCAAGTAAACACTACAGACTAGACTCTAATGTTGCTGTTAGTCCACAGACTAGACTCTAATGTTGCTGTCAGTCCACAGACTAGACTCTAATGTTGCTGTTAGTCCACAGACTAGACTCTAATGTTGCTGTTAGTCCACAGACTAGACTCTAATGATGCTGTCAGTCCACAGACTAGACTCTAATGTTGCTGTCAGTCCACAGACTAGACTCTAATGTTGCTGTCAGTCCACAGACTAGACTCTAATGTTGCTGTCAGTCCACAGACTAGACTCTAATGTTGCTGTCAGTCCACAGACTAGACTCTAATGATGCTGTCAGTCCACAGACTAGACTTTAATGTTGCTGTTAGTCCACAGACTAGACTCTAATGATGCTGTTAGTCCACAGACTAGACTCTAATGATGCTGTCAGTCCACAGACTAGACTTTAATGTTCACAGAGCATAAAGACTTGTGAGTGTATCAGCAAGCGTCTCAACAGAACCAGAGCACCATGGAGACAGACCCAGACCTGAGGTCGTCACCTTCCTGTGTTTCTGTGTTCCAACTGGAATTTATCTTCATCAACTTCAGGGGATCCTTCACTGAATTGCTCCTTCCAAGGTTTCTTCACATTTTTCTCCCTAGTTAATTTCTCGAGGGGGCAGTTGAGGGGCAGTTCTGTGGGCATATGTGAAGCCCTCTGTGACATTGCTTGTAAAAAGGCCAATACAAATACATTTTGATTTGATTCATGTGAATTCTGTCAGGAAATCAATTGGCCATTCAGGCATTTAAATGGCACCAAAATGAGGAACAGAAATCTGACTTGTGATTCGGTCACGTACATAACAGTCATATAATTACCAATGTCATATTATCACCAGAGTATGGTACCCAACTCTATCTCTAAAGAGAACATGTTTTGTGTCTCCAGTAAAGTGCCCCAAGTCATCACCATGGTACTGAAACAGCCGTTGTTGAACCTCCATCACTCCACTCCACATGGGGCCAATTCAAACAGCTACTTTATAACCTTCAGCAATGTTTGCAGACTGAGGCGTGAACAAACATTCTCCCTCAGAAGGACCTTCTCACTGGGTACTAGAGTCTGCAAGGAAGGACACTGTTCTGGAAAAGCGCACCTTGATTTGTATCACTGAGCCCTTTCTCAGACTGGACACACACATGCTGTGTTAGAGGAGAGCCAGGAGGCGTCACAGATATGACCACAGACTGCCAACAACCCCACAACCACAAACTAACTGGCCAAGTTGAGCTGAGTGAATTTCCCCTTCAGGCTGGTGATTAAAACACTCAGCCGACATTACAGCCCCACAGCTGAGGTGATTCCAGACAAAGCAGCAGTATCCTGTGTTCAGTCCTGAGGAAGAGTTCAACACTGGAGTTATTAACACCACAAATACTGTTCTCCCACAGCAGCACATCACTAGGACCAGCTGCTTGATGCTCTAACATCCTCTTGCTAACACTGTGTTTATGACCCTGGGGTTCCCGTCACGCCCGGTTCTGTTCCTGCAACCTTTCTGTCACAAACAGACATGTAGCTTCAGGTAAGGAGTCACATCATGCTGCTTCAGGTAAGGAGTCACATCATGTAGCTTCAGGTAAGGAGTCACATCATGTAGCTTCAGGTAAGGAGTCACATCATGTAGCTTCAGGTAAGGAGTCACATCATGTAGCTTCAGGTAAGGAGTCACATCATGCTGCTTCAGGTAAGGAGTCACATCATGTAGCTTCAGGTAAGGAGTCACATCATGCTGCTTCAGGTAAGGAGTCACATCATGTAGCTTCAGGTAAGGAGTCACATCATGCTGCTTCAGGTAAGGAGTCACATCATGTAGCTTCAGGTAAGGAGTCACATCATGCTGCTTCAGGTAAGGAGTCACATCATGCTGCTTCAGGTAAGGAGTCACATCATGCTGCTTCAGGTAAGGAGTCACATCATGTAGCTTCAGGAATCAGGAATCTCAGTTGGAGACACGCATGTCTTCTTTAAACTTGTATGTGTTCTATTTGAGTGAACCAGACAGTAACATCAGCTGAAGCTCAGTGGCAGTGCAGATGTTCATAGTGTTGCAGAGTCTCCTCAGAGTCTCCTCAGAGTCTCCTCAGACTCTCCTCAGACTCTCCTCAGACTCTCCTCAGAGTCTCCTCAGAGTCTCCTCAGAGTCTCAGACCTCACACATCCAGAGGGAACTCCACTCCCACAAATCTTCCACACCAAAAACAACTTCCTTCATGTTTCCTGTTCAACTGCCATCAACTTATTATGATACACTATTAATATCACAGCCCTGGAATAGACCTGCTCTGTACGTCAGACCTCCATTTGATCTGAAGACTCTCTTTACTGAAACTTCCCATCTGGGGGACCAAGAAAGGATTTTATTAATACTGAGAGACACATGCTCTGTTCAGCCAACACATGTTGCTCTACAGCAGGGGTGCACACACTTTTTCAGCATGCAAGCTACTTACAAAATGACCGAGTCAAAGTGATCAATTTCCACCCCCTGGAGGACAAATAAAGGTTCATCTGATCTACCTACTATAAAATTGTGCAACATATAATTATTCAGAAATATATTGAGAATTCTGTATAACAACCATATATACCTTGCATAATTGTGTGAACCCATATTGCTTGTTACAACCCCAACACAAAATAAGGAAATCAGCTTACAAATCAATAACCTTTATTTACAAAAAAAACAACAACACAGGGATCAAGGAGGACTCTAGTAGACTAGAGTCCACATTCATCATCCCAGCCCCCTTCCAGGTGAAAAGGGGGGGGGGGGACTGCTCAACCACCCCAGGAGTGGCACCACTGTGTCACCTCCTGGTGAGCCCAGATTCAGACTGGGGCAGGAAGGAACTCAAACACAAGCTTCCCTAACAGCTCTGAGGTAAGAGGGTTGAAGCCAGTCAAGCACTCATAAAATGTGTATTGCAGAGCGTCTCTAGGGGCAGGAGGAGGGTGATGGGGAGAGACAGCAACCAGAAGCACTGCAGATCTGTCTACATACTGTCTCCTTCTCTCCCCCAGCCTGTCTCCCTCTCTCCAACCACCGGTCTCTCCCTTTATGTCTTTATGTCTCTCTTACCGTCTAATCTCTCTCTCTCAGTTCACTTTCCTTTCCCCCACATTTGCACAGAGACAAACAGAAATCAATAACAGACTGAAGAGAGCCATCAAAGGTGGTAGGGGGAGGGGTGACCCCCAGGTGGCAGCTGACACTGGAGTACTGAAGGAGGACGAAAGTCTGGTTGGGGTGACAAGCACGCCCCGCCTGCCTCCACTTCCTGCCTCTCACTAAGATGGCTGTACCGCTGGTTCCAGACGACTCGTAATGTGTTTGGGCTGCACAAGGCTTATGATTATTAAAGGCTCAAGGATTTTGACTAAAAATAACGTGCAGACAAAGAGCCTATCCTAAAAAGCTATTGAGGATGAGGAGATCCACACAGAGCAGCCTGCCCTGCTGCCTCCCTGCCTGCTGCCTCCCTGCCTGCTGCTGCCCTGCTGCCCTGCCTGTCTGCTGCTGCCTCCCTGCTGCCCTGCCTGCCTGCTGCTGCCCTGCTGCCCTGCCTGTCTGCTGCTGCCCTGTCTGCTGCCCTGCCTGTCTGCTGCTGCCCTGCCTGCTGCTGCCCTGCCTGCTGCCTCCCTACCTGCTGCCTCCCTGCCTGCCTGCTGCCTCCCTGCCTGCCTGCTGCCGCCCTGCCTGCCTCCCTGCCTGCTGCCGCCCTGCCTGCTGCCTCCCTGCCTGCCTGCCTGCCTGCTGTTGCC
Source organism: Neosalanx taihuensis (assembly GCA_030340665.1). Taxonomy (NCBI): domain Eukaryota; kingdom Metazoa; phylum Chordata; class Actinopteri; order Osmeriformes; family Salangidae; genus Neosalanx; species Neosalanx taihuensis. The sequence continues at coordinate 550,796 of CM059291.1, forward strand.
CTGCCTGCTGCTGCAGGGCAGGCAGGGTGCAGGGCAGGCAGGATGCATCACAGGCAGGATGCAGAGCAGGCAGGGTGCATCACAGGCAGGGTGCAGGGCAGGCAGGGTGCATCACAGGCAGGGTGCATCACAGGCAGTGTGCATCACAAGCTGCTGTAACTTGATCCCAGCACAGTGGGAGCAGGACTTCTCTTCTCCCTGTGCTCACGTTGTTCCAGCCCACTGCCAGCTGCTTCTGACAGCCAAATTACTGTGCTCACAGAAATGATTGCTGTCTAAGAACGCTTCTGTCTCTCCCTCCCCCTCTCTCTCTCTCTCCCCCTCTCTCTATCTCTCTCCTCTGCTTTTTGAAATGCTCAGGCCCTGTGGGTAAATTAGACACTTCCCAGTTCTCTGGAAGTCCATCTGCAGGATGGATGCTGTGGAGAGGGCAGCAGCGTGGCTCTAATGGAAGTGGATACACAGAGTATGGTAATAATGACTTGGATGAAGTCTAGGCACCGGAGTTAGAAAGCAATTGCCCTGACTATGTCCAAACTATGAATACTGCAGCATTAAACCATATCAGTGAAGAATAACTCATCTTTAACCTTGTGTGTCAGACAGTCAAGAGAGAAAACAGCTAACAGCTTCAGGTGCTGCTGAGGATCAGACCTGTCTGCTGACAAACAACCTAGCAGATCACTGAAGACACAAAAAACAAGATTAAGGAATGATTATTTATTTATTCGTACACCTACTGGATTCTCAAAAGTTTTTGTTGTTTTTTTTTTACTGTTTAATGTCAACCCCAGTATCTGAGCATTCAGAATGATCTCTTTCAAACTATGGCAGTGATAAATTCAGATATTCCAACTTTATTTATATTCCAACCTGAAACCAATTCAGAAACAGAACTAGAGCCTTAGCAAGTGGTCAAGTCAGTTCATTCACGTGTGTGTGTGTGTGTGTGTGTGTGTGTGTGTGTGTGTGTGTGTGTGTGTGTGTGTGTGTGTGTGTGTGTGTGTCCAGACTGACTGACGACCTGCTATCTGGCTGCTATCAGCAGACTCCAGGACACGGCTGTCTGAGTTGGCTGGAGCCAGAGAGAGGCTGAGGGAGAGGCTGAGAGAGAGGCTCAGAGAGAGGCTGAGGGAGAGACTGAGGGAGAGACTCAGAGAGAGGCTCAGGGAGAGGCTCAGTGAGAGGCCCAGAGGGAGGCCCAGAGAGGCTCAGAGAGAGGCTGATGTCACAGGGAGGCAGAGAGACAGCTCCCAGACGGCACCCACCCCCCCCCCCCCCCCCCCCCCACACACACACACTCACAAACCAGAAGGCTGCCTGCAGGACAGCGGCACTATAGCAGTAACCAGATCTATGACATAGAACATACAGAACATGAGGCATTGTTCAGAGGTTTACGTGAGACAGAAATTAACATGTAGTAGCTGGTTTGTTTCCATCCAAACCTCATCTACTGATGTGTTTCATGAGGTCACACCATCTGCACCATGTAAACAGCAGCACTCAATCATCTCATCAGCATGAAAAACACACGTTCAAACCTTTTCAAAGCACTGGGCTGGTCTGTCTGCCACCTGGATAGAAAACAATGATGTCTCCGTCTGTACTGGTAGGTCCTGTCAGACTAGCTAACACAATCTAACTCACTCACTCTGAAGACTAACTCTTAACTAACTACATATGACACAGGACACAAAGAAGCTGCCCCCCCCCCTTCATGCTTGACAGAGCGCATATTACTGTCTTTAATAGAGTTGTGTTTGGGGCACACAGGAGATTTGAGAGACTGCATATTTCAGCTACACTTTAACTTCATTGATTAGATTAGGCACTAGGGTGTGAAATGTTGAAAACTGGAACCCACAAATTCTCTCACTAGGAGGTGACCCAACATGAGCCTATAGTCTAATCAATATCCCCCCCCCCACCCCACCCCACCCAGGACTTGAGGGCCCATTGTGATGGTGATGGGGCTCTGATGGGGCTCTGATGGGCACACGGTGTGATGCTCCCAACATCTGCATGACAACAAGACCCCCCCCCCCCCCACCCCAGTGTTCCAGAGGCAACCAGTTGCAATGTCAGACTAACCAACATCTTCAATCGAGCTCAATTCCCAAACCAAAAGTCAGATTCAAGACCCTGGTGCTGACCTTCCGAGCAGTGAATGGGACTGACCCGAGCTATATCACCTCTCTCCTCCAGCCTTAAACCCCTGCCCTCTCCTCCAGCCTTACACCCCTGCTCTCTCCTCCAGCCTTACACCCCTGCCCTCTCCTCCAGCCTTACACCCCTGCTCTCTCTCCTCCAGCCTTACACCCCTGCTCTCTCCTCCAGTCTTACACCCCTGCTCTCTCCTCCAGCCTTACACCCCTGTCCTCTCTCCTCCAGCCTTACACCCCTGCCCTCTCCTCCAGCCTTACACCCCTGCCCTCTCTCCTCCAGCCTTACACCCCTGCTCTCTCTCCTCCAGCCTTACACCCCTGCTCTCTCCTCCAGCCTTACACCCCTGCCCTCTCTCCTCCAGCCTTACACCCCTGCTCTCTCCTCCAGCCTTACACCCCTGCTCTCTCCTCCAGCCTTACACCCCTGCCCTCTCTCCTCCAGCCTTACACCCCTGCTCTCCTCCAGCCTTACACCCCTGCTCTCTCCTCCAGCCTTACACCCCTGTCCTCTCCTCCAGCCTTACACCCCTGTCCTCTCCTCCAGCCTTACACCCCTGTCCTCTCCTCCAGCCTTACACCCCTGTCCTCTCCGCCAGCCTTACACCCCTGCTCTCTCCTCCAGCCTTACACCCCTGTCCTCTCTCCTCCAGTCTTACACCCCTGTCCTCTCTCCTCCAGCCTTACACCCCTGCTCTCTCCTCCAGCCTTACACCCCTGTCCTCTCTCCTCCAATCTTACACCCCTGCTCTCTCCTCCAGCCTTACACCCCTGCCCTCTCCTCCAGCCTTACACCCCTGCCCTCTCTCCTCCAGCCTTACACCCCTGCTCTCTCTCCTCCAGCCTTACACCCCTGCTCTCTCCTCCAGCCTTACACCCCTGTCCTCTCCTCCAGCCTTACACCCCTGTCCTCTCTCCTCCAGCCTTACACCCCTGCTCTCTCCTCCAGCCTTACACCCCTGCCCCCCACCTACAGTCCTCCTCTAACCCTAGTGATCCCACCCCTCAAGACCCCCAGAGCCCAACACAAACTCTTCCCCTGTCTGGCTCCCCAATGGTGGAATCAACTCCCCACCTCCATCAGAAACACAGACTGTCTCCTCACCTTCAAGTCAAGGGTCAAAACTCACTTATTACGAGAATGTAATGGCACTTAGAAATATAATCTGTTGTTGTTCAGAATGATTTGTTAATCCCGGAAACTAGCTGGTGTCGCTTTATTGTTCGCGTCCCTTAGTTAGACTACAGTCCGTCAGACACACCTTAAATGTGTAATTCGTTCGTCTAAAAGCTCTTATTTATCTTCCTTTGGTACTTATTGGTTCTCACGATGCTAACAGGCTACATCTTTACCATCCAGTCTGTCCGTGTTCCTAAATTAAACTAACACGACTGAACTCCAGTCTAGATACCACATGTGAACCTCGCTGCTGAAAGTGTTGCATTAAAAAGCTCTTTAACTCACCTGGCATGAGTGAGAAGATGTCCGGAGATCTGCTGGTTTAGCTGGAGGAGCTTCAGACCTGCTGCTCCAACATCTCCAACATCTCCCGACAATCCCGCTTCTGTGTGTCTGAACCAGGAACCAGCTGCCTTCAACCAGACCAGCAGAATAAGGAGGATTTCAGACGGAATTCAGAAGCCAAAGTGAACCTACAGCAGCTGAGTGTAGCTTGTCTGTGTGTGACTTGTCTCGGTGTAACTCTGCTGCATGTAACTTGGCTGAGTGTATCAGACCGTGTTGCTGCTCAGTCTCTTTGTAATGACACCATCAGCTCTCCTGCTCATGACCAACACCAGGCGGCACCAGAATCACGCACCAGGATCACGTCACTACACTATTAAGAAAGATTCGTCCTTTACAGACCTAAAGTTATCTTTCCAGGTCCACAATCACCTAATTTTAATTGTAAGATTTCCTAACCTTTCAGACGAGTTGGTTAATGGACTTGACTCATGTTTCAGTTCATTACGTTGTAAACATTCGTATACAAAAACACTCCTGGAACACAAACATGCCGTGTAACAACCTCGCTGTGCTCCTGAACACAACCTCGCTGTGCTCCTGAACACAACCTCGCTGTGCTCTCGAACACAACCTCGCTGTGCTCTCGAACACAACCTCACTGTGCTCTTGAACACAACCTCACTGTGCTCTTGAACACACCCCTACAGTCCAACCCTGTTTCTATGACAACATACTAGCAGTTAACTGATATTCAGTCTTCAATCTTCCATCTTCATCGTCAGTTTGTTCTTTTCCAGTCCGACAGTTCAGTCCTGCAGTTTATCTGTTCCTCAGCTAGAGGTAAGAACCACACACACACACACATTAAGAACCACACTAACATTAAACACAGCAGCTATAATATGATAAGAACCTTAGAACATGTTCAATTATTAACACAGCCCAGAGCTAACTGGAGCTAATGCTAACCCGCAGCCGCTCGCTTCAGCTAGGCTAACTGGCTAACTGTAGTTTTACAATGACGCAGCTAGGCTAGCTGCTAATGTTTGACTATGTTGGCTTTTGTCTTCATTTTCCATCAGAAAAACAACAATAGAAATGAATACTGATACAGATCACCGACCTACAAAATATGGCAAGTATAGAGCTGAGGCCTGATGAGGTCTGATGGATCAGGGAGGGTCCTGATGGATAAGGGTGGGTCCGGGGCGGCGCCCCTTCCCGGGACACCGGGATCTGCTGCTGGCCGCTAGGCTACACACTAGCCAGCTCATAGCTAGAGGCGGAGGAGGAGGTCTGACAGCTGTGCAGCTATGCGGATAAAGCCGCAGCACAGTCCTAATGAACCACACATCTACAGTGTTTAACTCTGCACATGTGTTTTAGGTATCAAAACCGGCTACCATGCTGATGAGGGGGTGAACGGGACATCAAGCGGCCCTACATCCCAGATCCCCGGCCTGTGTCAAGATGCTAACCAGGGTCCTGAGGAGAGGAGCAGGGGCCGCCGGGTGGGGGTCATGGACTCCGACTCTGTTTATGTGAAACTGGCCAAACAGGGAGGACAGAAGGGTAAACACGTCCACTGCTGAAACTGAACTGCCAGAACATCCATGTGTCCTGACTGTGTGTGTGTGTGTGTGTGTGTGTGTGTGTGTGTTCCAGGTTTGCTCTGGCATGATGAGACCAAGTCAGAGTCTAAACCGAACCCATCTTATCAAGCTCCAGACTGGTTCAATGCAGGCTCACAGAACCAGCAGGCTGGAAGGTAATTTAACCCCCAACACACAAACTCAAATCATGTTAGATTTGGTGGGATTTTACCACCAACATTAATTGTGTCCAGTCTACATGATGGGCCGTCCTCTCTCAGCCCTACTGAACCAGAGAAGGCAGTCCGCACCCCGGACGCTCCCTTTGGAAGTGACAACAAGTCTACCTGGGAGCGAGAGGCAGACAGAGAGAAGGTCAGCCTTATCATCCTCACTCCATCCTCACCCCAGCCTTATCATCCTCACCCCAGCCTTATCATCCTCACCCGAGCCTTATCATCCTCACCCCAGCCTTATCATCCTCACCCCAGCCTCACCCCAGCCTTATCATCCTCACCCCAGCCTCACCCCAGCCTTATCATCCTCACTCCAGCCTCACCCCAGCCTTATCAGCCTCACTCACAGCCTCACCCCAGCCTCACCCCAGCCTTATCATCCTCACTCCCAGCCTCACCCCAGCCTTATCATCCTCACTCCCAGCCTCACCCCAGCCTCACCCTAGCCTCACTCCCATCCTCAGCCCAGCCTCATCATCCTCACTCCCAGCCTCACTCCATCCTCACTCCCAGCCTCACTCCATCTTCACTCCAGCCTCACTCCCATCTTTACTCCATCCTCACTCCTAGCCTCAGCCCAGCCTCACTCCATCTTCACTCCAGCCTCACCCTAGCCTCACTCCCAGCCTCACTCCATCTTCAACCCATCCTCACTCCCATCTTCACTCCATCCTCACTCCTAGCCTCAGCCTAGCCTCACTCCATCTTCACTCCAGCCTCACTCCCAGCCTCACTCCCAGCTCTCTAATGATTCCCCTGGCCTCTATAACCTCTGTTCTCTTAACAGCCTCTTTAGCTCCAATTGATTTCAAGTTCTGCTGTTGCTAGTGACCAGCTGGCTCTGAACACTTGGACATGTTTTCATTATTTCTGACCTCCACCCAGAAGTGAAATGACACATGTGAAATGACTTGATAATGCTTCATTTAGCAGACGCTTTTATCCAAAGCGACTTACACTTTTTACAGGGACAATCACCCTGAGGCAAGTAGGGTGAAGTGCCTTGCCCAAGGACACAACATCACATAGCCACAGCCGGGGTTCAAACTCACAACCTTCCGATCACAAGGCCAACACCTTAACCCATTGAGCCATGTGACTCCCTGACTCTGTTGACTCCCTGACTCTGTTGACTCCCTGACTCTGTTGACTCCCTGACTCTGTTGACTCCCATGACTCTGTTGACTCCCTGACTCTGTTGACTCCCTGACTCTGTTGACTCCCTGACTCTGTTGACTCCCTGACTCTGTTGACTCCCATGACTCTGTTGACTCCCTGACTCTGTTGACTCCCTGACTCTGTTGACTCCCTGACTCTGTTGGCTCCCTGACTCTTTTGACTCCCATGACTCTGTTGACTCCCATGACTCTGTTGACTCCCTGACTCTGTTGACTCCCTGACTCTGTTGACTCCCTGACTCTGTTGACTCCCATGACTTTGTTAACCGTCAGAAATGTGGAGACGCTGCCAGCAGCCAGATGGAGAAACTGGCCTTAACTGACGAGGAGCGGCTCGATGCAAGCAAGTACAAGAAAACGTAGGTGCAACAGCAGCCTGTGTCCAGTAGGTGGCAGCCTGTGTCCACTAGGTGGCAGCCTGTGTCCACTAGGTGGCAGCCTGTGTCCACTAGGTGGCAGCCTGTGTCCACTAGGTGACAGCCTGTGTCCACTAGGTGGCAGCCTGTGTCCACTAGGTGGCAGCCTGTGTCCACTAGGTGGCAGCCTGTGTCCACTAGGTGACAGCCTGTGTCCACTAGGTGGCAGCCTGTGTCCACTAGGTGGCAGCCTGTGTCCACTAGGTGGCAGCCTGTGTCCACTAGCGAGCCTGCTAACAGCTAGCAGCTTCCATGGATACTGTAGATAATATCTAACTGAGCAGATGTGCATAGCTAGATAGATAACATAGCTAGATAGATAAGAGAAATGCTTGAAAACATAACAACCTGAAGCGTACATAGAGAGTTAAGGTATCAGGAGGTTTGGATTAGCAAGAAAAAGCAGTTTTATGACACCATACTGATCCCAGAACACAGATCGTGATGTGTGAGATGACATTCTCTTCTGGAACATGTGCCTGTTTGACTTGGCTTCCCTCTGCATGGTGCAACATCTCTTGTGTACGTTTGTCCCAGTGACATGTCATTCACCTCCTCCATCCCTGGATGCAGAACAGTCAACACACGGTCACATGACCTAGACATTGTGTACAACATATCCTTGGGTCAAACTTCATCCTAAAATCCTCATTCTGTCAACTGCATCCAAACAATTAAACATAGACACACACTGGCCCACTTTATATGATGAGAATCATATAATGAACAGCCAAAGTGGTCGTCAATGTTTTCAGGGTCCAAATGGAATGTTAGCGTTAGTGGGCGTGGCCAAGGCATGAGGGAGCTTCAACAGATCAATACTAGCAGCAGCTGATCAGCTTCCTGTCCAGCGTGTTCTTGATGACAGATAAACACATCACACGCATGTTCCTGATGACACATGAACACATCACACGTGAACACATCACACGCATGTTCTCTTGTTGTTGACCTCCGTGATGTTGTCTTGCAGGTCTCACAATAAGAAACCAGAAGCTGTCAGCATGTCCAAGCTGCTGAGCTTTGGTTATGTAGAGAATGAAGAGGGTGCTGCTGTCTCAGGTGAGCAGCAAAGTCATGATGAGTGTTCCTCCCTCTCAACAAGTTTAGTGAAAGTAACTGAACTCTGGTGCAAAGTGATGATGAGGCATCTTGTGTGTTTCTCCTGTCCTCAGATGGTTCCCAGGGTTAGAGGAGCAGAGCCCAGAAGCCCCCCCTCCCCCCCCCCCCCCCCCCCCAGAGCCCTCCACCAGGATCCTAACTGTTACCTGCCCACATCACTGTTCTGTTTAGAAACTCAAAGTTAGTAGTTGCACCACTCAAGTTAGCTATTCCAAGACATGGTAGTGGGAAAAGAGATCCTCTGTTTTAGCTGGAGCTGTCAGATCAGCTCTGCTGTGCCTGTCAATGTTGCCTCACATTATTACGTTTGCACTGTGACTGTCTGAACCAGTCAGCTGAACCAGTCAGCAGAACCACGCTATGCCAAGATTGTGTCTTGTGTTTAAGTTCCTCCTATGAAATGTGCTGTTCTGTGTTTGGACATGTTGTGCATCTTCTTGGTGAAATAAAAATGAAGTGATTCCTTCTGTCATCTCTGTGTTACATTTTTAACACAACTGATCATCTGGCCTGCGCAGCACAGCGTGACAGCAGGACAGCACCACACAGCAGCACAGCACCACATAGCAGCACAGCACGACACAGCTGCACAGCGTGACAGCAGCACAGCACAACACAGCAGCACAGCGTGACAGCAGCACAGCACCACACAGCAGCACAGCACCACACAGCAGCACAGCGTGACAGCAGCACAGCACCACACAGCAGCACAGCACCACACAGCAGCACAGCGTGACAGCAGCACAGCACCACACAGCAGCACAGCGTGACAGCAGCACAGCACCACACAGCAGCACAGCACCACACAGCAGCACAGCACCACACAGCAGTACAGCACCACACAGCAGCACAGCGTGACAGCAGCACAGCACCACACAGCAGCACAGCGTGACAGCAGCACAGCACCACACAGCAGCACAGCACCACACAGCAGCACAGCGTGACAGCAGCACAGCACCACACAGCAGCACAGCGCCACACAGCAGCACAGCACCACACAGCTGCACAGCGTGACAGCAGCACAGCACCACACAGCAGTACAGCGTGACAGCAGCACAGCACCACACAGCGGCACAGCACCAAACAGCAGCACAGCGTGACAGCAGCACAGCCCCACACAGCAGCACAGCGCCACACAGCAGCACAGCACCACACAGCTGCACAGCGTGACAGCAGCACAGCATGACAGCAGCACAGCGTGACAGCAGCACAGCGTGACAGCAGCACAGCACGACACAGCAGCACAGCGTGACACAACACAGTAGCACAGCGCTACACAGCACAGCGCGGTACAGCACAGTGTGACACAGCATAACACAGCAGCACCGCACTACACAGCACCACAGCACTTTAATACAGCACAGCGCTACACAGCACAACAGCACCACAGCACTTCAATACAGCACAGCGCTACACAGCACAACACGTAGCGCCCTGTGTGCTTAGGAAAGAGGAATGATTGGTTTCATGCTTCCTTCTCTACTATCATCCACTGGTATCAGCCAACATTATACACACATCGTCTAGGAAGGAAAGTTAATAGGTGATGTGCAAACAGGTGGTTGATAAATCAGCTGCACATGCTGTGATAACAGCACACTACATCCTCTTCTGGAACAAGATAAGCAAAGGTGAGGGAGCAGAACGTGTCAACAAGAGTTACATAACTAATCCAGTCAGTCATTACTGCCACACTGCTGCTTTATGTAACTTTGACTTTATACCCAGGATTGATCCTGAAGCTTTCCTTTACAACACTACAACATTAGACACCCTTAAAACATGTCAACATGACAACATTAGACACCCTGAAAACACGACAACATTATAAACTCTGAAAACATGACGCACGGTGTATTGTTGTGTAAACACAGGCTCTTTTCATATTGCACTGATGTGGTTGACTGTTGAGTATACAGGAACATCAGTTTGGAGGCTGGCCAGGTGTTTGTTCACCTTGTGGTTGCACGTTAACATTAGACCCTGGTAAGGTCTGGAAGAACACTGTCCTCCTCCCTCCACAGCCAATCACCAGGAGAGACAGCCCTGGGATGGGCTGAGGTAAAGACTATATCAAGACCACAGGTACAGATGATACTTTTATTCACCTCTACAGTAAAACAGGACAGACTGATCACATATTACTGATCACGCTTTAAGATTCAGAACTTCCATAATTGTGGTATGTACTTCATGTGTTGTATTTATATGTACTTAATGTGTTGTATTTGTGTGTTCTTTATGTGTTGTATTCGTATGTACTTAATGTGTTTTGTGGCTGTTATAACTTACAGCTATTACAGCTATTTCACACATGTTAGTTACTCCATTTTTCCATTTTGTGTATTTTAGTATAGAAAGAACTGCAACCATGGCTCCTATTCTACTCTGTATGGGAACTGAACATCCTGAACACATTGAGTGAGTATTTAGTTCAGTATGTTGTTGTGTGTTACTGTGTGTGTTGTTGTGTGTGTGTTACTGTGTGTGTTACTGTGTGTGTTGTTGTGTGTGTGTTACTGTGTGTGTTGCTGTGTGTGTTGTTGTGTGTCTGTTGCTGTGTGTGGCTCCAGTTAGTAACAGTGTTGTTGTGTGTGTGTTGCTGTGTGTGGCTCCAGTTAGTAACAGTGTTGTTGTGTGTGTGTGTTTTGTGTGGCTCCAGTTAGTAACAGTGTTGTTGTGTGTGTGTGTTGTGTGTGTGTTGTGTGTGTTGCAGACAGACAGAGGTTCATGTAAACAACCCTCACCTGGTCAACATGGAGGAGGACATCCTGTATCACTTCAGCCTCGGGACCAAGACTCACAATCTGCCTCAGATGTTTGGAGATATCAAGGTTGGTGGAGCAACAGACCCTAACCTGTCAGTAACAGACCCTAACCTGTCAGTAACAGACCCTAACCTGTCAGTAACAGACCATAACCTGTCAGTAACAGACCATAACCTGTCAGCAACAGACCCTAACCTGTCAGCAACAGACCATAACCTGTCAGTAACAGACCCTAACCTGTCAGTAACAGACCCTAACCTGTCAGTAACAGACCCTAACCTGTCAGTAACAGACCATAACCTGTCAGTAACAGACCCTAACCTGTCAGCAACAGACCATAACCTGTCAGCAACAGACCCTAACCTGTCAGCAACAGACCCTAACCTGTCAGCAACAGACCATAACCTGTCAGTAACAGACCCTAACCTGTCAGTAACAGACCTTAACCTGTCAGTAACAGACCCTAACCTGTCAGCAACAGACCCTAACCTGTCAGTAACAGACCATAACCTGTCAGTAACAGACCCTAACCTGTCAGTAACAGACCTTAACCTGTCAGTAACAGACTCTAACCTGTCAGCAACAGACCTTAACCTGTCAGTAACAGACCCTAACCTGTCAGTAACAGACCCTAACCTGTCAGCAACAGACTTTAACCTGTCAGTAACAGACCCTAACCTGTCAGTAACAGACCCTAACCTGTCAGTAACAGACCCTAACCTGTCAGTAACAGACCTGTCTGTTCCTGTTAACAAGAGGATGACCTCTGACCTCTCTGTCTTCTTCTCTTCCTCAGTTTGTGTGTGTTGGTGGCAGTGCTAACCGCATGAAGTCCTTTGCCCAGTTCATCCACAAGGAGCTGTCTCTGGCAGGAAGTGCTGATGACATCACTGACATCTGTGAGGGAACTGACCGTTACTCCATGTACAAAGTGGGACCAGTGCTGTCTGTCAGTGTGAGTGGAGCAGAGCAGGTGTAGTCCTCATCCTTTACCTCTCATCCTGTCAGCTGAGCACCATGTAACCCTGCTCCTGTGTGCCCCTGCAGCATGGCATGGGCGTCCCCTCAATCTCCATCATGATGCATGAGCTCATCAAGCTGCTTCACCACGCTCGCTGCAGGGATCTGGTGCTCTTCAGGATAGGGACCTCTGGAGGCGTCGGTGAGTACAGACTGCCTCACCTGCCTCAGTCACACCTGCCTCAGTCACACCTGCCTCAGTCACACCTGCCTCAGTCACACCTGCCTCAGCCTCACCTGCCTCAGTCACACCTGCCTCAGCCTCACCTGCCTCAGTCACACCTGCCTCAGCCTCACCTGCCTCAGTCACACCTGCCTCAGTCACACCTGCCTCAGCCTCACCTGCCTCAGCCTCACCTGCCTCAGCCACACCTGCCTCAGCCACACCTGCCTCAGTCACACCTGCCTCAGTCACACCTGCCTCAGCCACACCTGCCTCAGTCACACCTGCCTCAGCCACACCTGCCTCAGTCACACCTGCCTCAGTCACACCTGCCTCAGTCACACCTGCCTCAGTCACACCTGCCTCAGCCACACCTGCCTCAGTCACACCTGCCTCAGTCACACCTGCCTCAGCCACACCTGCCTCAGTCACACCTGCCTCAGTCACACCTGCCTCAGTCACACCTGCCTCAGCCACACCTGCCTCAGCCACACCTGCCTCAGTCACACCTGCCTCAGTCACACCTGCCTCAGCCACACCTGCCTCAGTCACACCTGCCTCAGTCACACCTGCCTCAGCCACACCTGCCTCAGTCACACCTGCCTCAGTCACACCTGCCTCAGCCTCACCTGCCTCAGTCACACCTGCCTCAGTCACACCTGCCTCAGTCACACCTGCCTCAGTCACACCTGCCTCAGTCACACCTGCCTCAGTCACACCTGCCTCAGCCACACCTGCCTCAGTCACACCTGCCTCAGTCATACCTGCCTCAGCCTCACCTGCCTCAGTCATACCTGCCTCAGCCTCACCTGCCTCAGTCACACCTGCCTCAGCCTCACCTGCCTCAGCCACACCTGCCTCAGCCACACCTGGTCACCTGGCAGGAAGCTGTGTGCAGGAAGCTGTGTGCAGGACGCTGTGTGCAGGACGCTGTGTGCAGGACGCTGTGTGCAGGAAGCTGTGTGCAGGAAGCTGTGTGCAGGAAGCTGTGTGCAGGAAGCTGTGTGCAGGAAGCTGTGTGCAGGACGCTGTGTGCAGGATGCTGTGTGCAGGACGCTGTGTGCAGGAAGCTGTGTGCAGGAAGCTGTGTGCAGGACGCTGTGTGCAGGATGCTGTGTGCAGGACGCTGTGTGCAGGAAGCTGTGTGCAGGGAGCTGTGTGCAGGAAGCTGTGTGCAGAGCAGACAGGATGGTAAAGGCTGTTCCTGTGTTCTTCCTACAGGCGTGGGTCCAGGCACCGTGGTCATCACAGACAAGGCTGTGGATCACTCCTTCCAGCCCCAGTTTGAGCAGGTGGTTCTGGGGAAGGTGATCACCAGGAGCACGGTGCTGGATGAGGGCGTGGCCAGCGAGCTCCTGCACTGTTCCACTGAGCTCCAGGAACTGCCCACTGTCAGAGGAAACACCCTGTGCACACACGACTTCTACGAAGGTACGGACAGACACTGAACACACTGAACACTGAACACTGAACACACTGAACACACTGAACACTGAACACACTGAACACTGAACACACTGAACACTGAACACACTGAACACACTGAACACTGAACACTGAACACACTGAACACTGAACACACTGAACACTGAACACACTGAACACACTGAACACACTGAACACTGAACACTGAACACACTGAACACTGAACACACTGAACACACTGAACACACTGAACACTGAACACACTGAACACTGAACACACTGAACACACTGAACACTGAACACACTGAACACACTGAACACACTGAACACACTGAACACACTGAACACACTGAACACTGAACACACTGAACACACTGAACACTGAACACACAACACACTGAACACACTGAACACTGAACACTGAACACACTGAACACTGAACACACTGAACACACTGAACACTGAACACTGAACACACTGAACACTGAACACACTGAACACACTGAACACACTGAACACACTGAACACACTGAACACACTGAACACTGAACACACTGAACACACTGAACACTGAACACACAACACACTGAACACACTGAACACTGAACACACTGAACACACTGAACACTGAACACACTGAACACACTGAACACCCTGAACACACTGAACACACTGAACACACTGAACACACTGAACACACTGAACGCACTGAACACACTGAACACACTGAACAGACTGAACACGCGTGTGTTTCTTCAGATCTTGCTGATCATACTTCAGTTTCGCCTTCAGGGAGGGAAGCCAGGTTATTGTTGTTGCTTTTTGCTAACCTCAAGATGTGTCCCTTGTGTGTGTGTCCTGTGTGTGTGTGTGTGCCCTGTGTGTGTCCTGTGTGTGTCCTGTGTGTGTGCTCTGTGTGTGTCCTGTGTGTGTGTGTGTCCTGTGTGTGTGTGTGTCCTGTGTGTGTGTCCTGTGTGTGTGTGTGTCCTATGTGTGTCCTGTGTGTGTGTCCTGTGTGTGTCCTGTGTGTGTGTCCTGTGTGTGTGTCCTGTGTGTGTGTCCTGTGTGTGTGTGTGTGTGCCCCCAGGCCAGGGCAGGCTGGACGGGGCTCTGTGCTCCTTCTCTCCTGAGGAGAAGCAGCAGTATCTGAGGAGCGCTCATGAAGCCGGGGTCAGGAACATCGAGATGGAGTCCACAGTGTTTGCTGCCATGTGCAGGGCCTGTGGGATCAAAGGTCAGCTGCTCTTTCATAACATGAGACTCCTCTCAGCTTGGAGGGGGAGGGGGGGAGGGGGGAGGAGGGAGAGGGAGGAGGGAGAGGGAGGAGAGGGGGGGGAGGGAGGAGGGAGAGGGGAGAGGGAGGAGGGAGGGGGGAGAGGGAGGAGGGAGGAGGGAGGGGGGAGATAAGAACAAGAAGAACATGAGACATGTTGCGGAGTGTTGCTGGCTGAGTGTTGGTCTAACATCTGGGTTCCTCTCAGCTGCTGTGGTCTGTGTGACTCTGCTGAACCGCTTCGATGGAGACCAGATCTCCACCCCTCATGACGTGCTGCAGGAGTATCAGCAGAGACCTCAGACACTGGTGTGTCACTTCATCAAGAAGCGCCTGGGGTACATCATCTAAGAGCCACACAGCACAGCACCAAACCTTCATGTGTAAATAGTCATGTTACTTTGTGAGACTTATTTAAATAGAATTTGAAGCTGCTTTTGAACATATGTGAGTTTTGGTTTTGGTTTTCCCAACTTGGTTGGGAGTTCTGTTATTGATATAAGCTCTGTTCTGTTGTCTGGTTGGTATACTGTATGTTGTTGTATATTGCTTTGTTACTTTGTTACTTGTGCCACTTTTGAAATGAATAAAAGTTTTGAAGAAAAAACACAGTTCTATATTTAATTTCAAATAACCTTTAGAGCTGAAATGAGCATTTCAGCCTGAGATACAATGAGACACAGCTGAAGTGAGACAGCAGAAGTGAGACACAGCTGAAGTGAGACACAGTGAGACACAGCAGAAGTGAGACACAGCAGAGGTGAGACAGCTGAGGTGAGACACAGTGAGACACAGCAGAGGTGAGACAGCTGAGGTGAGACACAGTGAGACACAGCAGAGGTGAGACACAGCAGAAGTGAGACACAGCAGAGGTGAGACACAGCTGAGGTGAGACACAGTGAGACACAGCAGAAGTGAGACACAGCAGAGGTGAGACACAGCTGAGGTGAGACACAGTGAGACACAGCAGAAGTGAGACACAGCAGAAGTGAGACACAGCTGAGGTGAGACACAGTGAGACACAGCTGAGGTGAGACACAGTGAGACACAGCTGAGGTGAGACACAGTGAGACACAGCTGAGGTGAGACACAGGTGACTTCATTACAGGTGACTTCATTACAGGTGACTTCATTACAGGTGACTTCATTACAGGTGACTTCATTACAGGTGACTTCATTACAGGTGACTTCATTACAGGTGACTTCATTACAGGTGACTTCTTCAAACCCACAAGGAGCTGCAGGAAGGAGAATCCCTGTTTACTGTCCACATGAGATCACTGCAGCTTCTACAGGAAAATGGGATTCTGTTGAAAGGTGCAGGAAGTACAGACACAGGTGAGTCTGTGTAGGAAGTACAGACACAGGTGAGTCTGTGTAGGAAGTACAGACACAGGTGAGTCTGTGTAGGAAGTACAGACACAGGTGAGTCTGTGTAGGAAGTACAGACACAGGTGAGTCTGTGCAGGAAGTACAGACACAGGTGAGTCTGTGTAGGAAGTACAGACACAGGTGAGTCTGTGCAGGAAGTACAGACACAGGTGAGTCTGTGCAGGAAGTACAGACACAGGTGAGTCTGTGTAGGAAGTACAGACACAGGTGAGTCTGTGTAGGAAGTACAGACACAGGTGAGTCTGTGTAGGAAGTACAGACACAGGTGAGTCTGTGTAGGAAGTACAGACACAGGTGAGTCTGTGTAGGAAGTACAGACACAGGTGAGTCTGTGTAGGAAGTACAGACACAGGTGAGTCTGTGCAAGAAGTACAGACACACTTCCAGTCAGTTGTTTTTGTTCCGTTTCCCACAGATGATCCAGAACAGTCCGCTGTCTCAGTTGGTTAAGAAGCATGTTGGCCTGTACAGATTGCCTGCTATTGGCTGATAGTTCTGGCAAAAGAGCCTGTCAGGGTCTGAAGCCTGTCAGGGTCTGAAGCCTGTCAGGGTCTGAAGCCTGTCAGGGTCTGAAGCCTGTCAGGGTCTGAAGCCTGTCAGGGTCTGAAGCCTGTCAGGGTCTGAAGCCTGTCAGGGTCTGAAGCCTGTCAAGGTCTGAAGCCTGTGGTCTCAGTGTCTCTTCTGGGCGGCCTGAGAGGTTTGAGGCGTGCCATCACCTGCTGGGCGTAGGGCGAGGTGTGGAGCCCAGCCTGTCGAAGAGCCTGCTCCATTCGAACCCTGGGATCAGACACGATCTGAAACACACAACCCACTCTGGAGATGAACCCACTGTGATAAGACAGGCTGTGTTTCCACAGCGCTGCTGCAGGGACTGCTACTGGGGCTTCAAGGTCAGTTACTGATCTCTCAGGTCTGATGTACATCATCAGATTATAACCCTGTTACTCAATCAACCATAACAAACCCAAAGTGTGTTTTCCATGCGAGCAATACTGTACAAACGTCAGCCTGTGTTGCTGATTCACTGGGGGCCTTGAAGAGGGGAGGGAGGGGAGGCGAGGGGGGTTAAAGTCCCGTCTGGATGAGGGGAACATGGACCTTAGTCAAACATTGTTCTGGTGCGTCTTCTGACTTACATGATTAAACACACCAGGAATGCAGCCTCAACAACATACCACAGATAAAGAGAGGACACAGGGAGGAGAGGGGGGAGGAGAGGGGGAGAGAGGGAGGGGAGAGGGGAGGATAGGGGGAGAGAGGGAGGGGAGAGGGGAGGGGAGGGGGAGAGAGGGAGGGGAGGGGGGAGGAGAGGGGGAAAGAGGCAGGGGAGAGGGGAGGAGAGGGGGAGAGAGGGAGGGGAGAGGGGAGGAGAGGGGGAGAGAGGGAGGGGAGAGGGGAGGAGAGGGGGAGAGAGGGAGGGGAGAGGGGAGGAGAGGGGGAGAGAGGGAGGGGAGAGGGGAGGATAGGGGGAGAGAGGGGAGGGGAGGGGGAGAGAGGTCTCACCTGTGTATCTGTGTATGTGTGCAGATCATAAAGAGGTTTCTGAAGAACAAACTGGTCCTGCTCTCCTCCCTGCTGCCGTCTCCTCCAGGCAGCTGTATCTCCCATCATCCTCTCTGGGTCCCCCTCTACCACCACAGCCACCTGGGTGGACATGAGGGGGACAGAGGGAGCGGTGTTCACAGCAGGGAGGCAGATGGCTAGGAGGGTTAAGGTGTTGGCCTCATCATCGGAAGGTTGTGAGTTCGATTCCTGGCTGTGGCTATATGACGTTGTGTTATTGGGCAAGGTACTTCACCCTACTTGCCTCAGGGAGAATGTCCCTGTACTTACTGTAAGTCGCTTTGGATAAAAGCGTCTGCTAAATGAATATTTATGTGTCTACAGTGTTCACAGTGTCTACATCTCACACTAAAACTGTGACATTTGATTTTTTGGGTGTTTTTTTGTTCAAAGTTTTGAGTGAAAGATTCAGACAAACTATTAAAACACATCCATCACCGGTGTCCATAACCACTACTACGTGCAATATTACACAGTTGTGTGTAATTATTACGTGCAATATTCTTGTCATCTTAACTACAATGTGCAATATTATCTTATTTTATTACGATCCTAACTACGTGCCATATTCTTAGGTATGATAACCTGGCTGTTATGTCACTTTTTATTCCAGACAGGAGCCATCTAACTTAACTCACACTAACTCTCTCCCACTTATGTACAATGTTGATCTTAGATCATTAGCTTGTACTTTGTATTTTTGTATTTGGCATTCTTTTAGTTCTTAACTGTATATTTTAACCTGCTACTGAGTGCTGTACTGTTCCCTGCTGCTGTTGCAAACTGCACTTTCCCCTCGGTGAGACAAATAATGTCAGATGGCTCAGCGGGTTAAGATGTTGGCCTCGTAATCGGAAGGTTGTGAGTTCGAACCCTGGCTGTGGCTATATGACGTTGTGTCCTTGGGCAAGGCACTTCACCCTACTTGCCTCAGGGGGAATGTCCCTGTACTTTGTCGCTTTGGATAAAAGCATCTGCTCGATAAGGTATTATTAAAGGATTTTCTGTTCTTCATCCTAATGAAGCAGTACTGCACTCTCACCTCACACCAACAGGTGACAGCATTGCCTCTGAGATAAAAGGCAGATCTAACCAGCAGAGCTACAGGAGGTCTCACCTGATTTCTAAGAGCTTCCAGACGATTCTGTCTGAGTTCCTCCTCTTTCAGACGCTCCAACGCCCGTGCCTCGCCCTCCTCCCTGCGCTGCTGCAGGACAGCTGCCCGAAACTGTACCCTGGGGGGGAGAAAGAGAAAGGGTGAGAGTGGGCAAAGACATCAGACCTTGCCTCCCTCCTCTCCTCCACTTATCTCTCCTGGCCCAGCATGCCCTGGGGCAGAGGGGACAGCTTGCTGAAGCTGCTAGAACAAAAACACCTAATCTCCCAGCAGCCCTTCAACCCTCCACCCTCTCTCTCCCAGCAGCCCTTCAACCCTCCCCCTCCACCCTCCACCCTCTCTCCCCCTCCACCCTCTCCACCCTCTCTCTGCCCTCCATCTCCTCTTCTCTTATATCAGAGTGACATTTCACAGATATCAATAGTGATGGGATGGGATGATAATGAGCAGAGAGAAGGGAGATGTTAGGATGGTGTCTGCAGGAGATCCTGAGGTGTTCCTCCTGAGGTGTTCCTCCTGTTCCTCCTGAGGTGTTCCTCCTGAGGTGTTCCTCCTGTTCCTCCTGAGGTGTTCCTCCTGAGGTGTTCCTCCTGAGGTGTTCCTCCTGTTCCTCCTGAGGTGTTCCTCCTGAGGTGTTCCTCCTGAGGTGTTCCTCCTGAGGTGTTCCTCCTGTTCCTCCTGAGGTGTTCCTCCTGAGGTGTTCCACCTGTTCCTCCTGAGGTGTTCCTCCTGTTCCTCCTGAGGTGTTCCACCTGTTCCTCCTGAGGTGTTCCTCCTGTTCCTCCTGAGGTGTTCCTCCTGAGGTGTTCCTCCTGAGGTGTTCCTCCTGAGGTGTTCCTCCTGTTCCTCCTGAGGTGTTCCACCTGTTCCTCCTGAGGTGTTCCTCCTGTTCCTCCTGAGGTGTTCCTCCTGAGGTGTTCCTCCTGAGGTGTTCCTCCTGAGGTGTTCCTCCTGAGGTGTTCCACCTGTTCCTCCTGAGGTGTTCCTCCTGTTCCTCCTGAGGTGTTCCTCCTGAGGTGTTCCTCCTGCGGTTCCTCCTGAGGTGTTCCTCCTGAGGTGTTCCTCCTGTTCCTCCTGAGGTGTTCCTCCTGAGGTGTTCCTCCTGAGGTGTTTCTCCTGTTCCTCCTGAGGTGTTCCTCCTGAGGTGTTCCTCCTGAGGTGTTCCTCCTGAGGTGTTCCTCCTGTTCCTCCTGTGGTTCCTCCTGAGGTGTTCCTCCTGAGGTGTTCCTCCTGAGGTGTTCCTCCTGAGGTGTTCCTCCTGAGGTGTTCCCCCTGAGGTGTTCTCTCACCTCTCCTGATCTCTCCTGGCCTGCTGAGTCATGGCTGCTCTCAGCTCCTCCAGCCTCCTCTGATCCTGAACATCCTGGAGATCTCTCTGTCTCTGCTGCTCTGCATGGAACTGCAGAACCTGAAACACAGCAGCATCATCAACATCACAGCCACAACATAAACAACAACAATAACAGCAACAATAGTAACAACATCAACAAGTACAACTACACAGTTTCCCAAACTTTGACGTCTTCATGTCCTATCGATTATAACGGAGAACAAATCCAATAGCAGGACACATAATGAATGAGATGATGTTTGTCTGCTAGATAGCAGCAGTATCTGTACATCTGTAATCCATTTCAGCCTAAACGCCGTCATTAATCACAACTTCACTCTCTCCATTATCTGTGGTCTCCTGGCAAGTCCCACAGCAGAGTCCAATAAGACAGGACCACACATACACACAGACACACACCCACACACACACACACACACACACACACACACACACACACACACACACACACACACACACACACACACACACACACACACAGACACACACCCCCACACACACACACACAGGAGACGGTGGAGAGGTGGGGTGGGAGGGGGCCTGGGGCAGGAGAGGTGGGGAGGGAGGGGGCCAGGGGCAGGAGAGGTGGGGTGGGAGGGGGCCAGGGGCAGGAGAGGTGGGGTGGGAGGGGGCCAGGGGCAGGAGAGGTGGGGTGGGAGGGGGCCAGGGGCAGGAGAGGTGGGGTGGGAGGGGGCCAGGGGCAGGAGAGGTGGGGTGGGAGGGGGCCAGGGGCAGGAGAGGTGGGGTGGGAGGGGGCCAGGGGCAGGAGAGGTGGGGTGGGAGGGGGCCAGGGGCAGGAGAGGTGGGGTGGGAGGGGGCCAGGGGCAGGAGAGGTGGGGTGGGAGGGGGCCAGGGGCAGGAGAGGTGGGGTGGGAGGGGGCCAGGGGCAGGAGAGGTGGGGTGGGAGGGGGCCAGGGGCAGGGCCAGGAGAGGGTGTCACCTTGTGCTTCTGCTGTGTCCGCAGGGTGGAGTCTCTCTCCTGCCTCTTCCTCAGTCGCTCCTCCTCTTCCTCCTGACGTCTGCTGGCTATGTCTGCCTCCAACCTGGCAACCTCTTCTTGCTGAGCACGCCACTGCTGCAGCTACACACACAAACACACACATATGAACAGATGAACCCACACACATGAACACACACACAACTACCTGCTACTGTAACTGTGATACTGTGATCAGGATCAACTACCTGCTACTGCAACTGTGATACTGTGATCAGGATCAACTACCTGCTACTGCAACTGTGATACTGTGATCAGGATCAACTACCTGCTACTGTAACTGTGATACTGTGATCAGGATCAACTACCTGCTACTGCAACTGTGATACTGTGATCAGGATCAACTACCTGCTACTGCAACTGTGATACTGTGATCAGGATCAACTACCTGCTACTGCAACTGTGATAATGTGATCAGGATCAACTACCTGCTACTGCAACTGTGATACTGTGATCAGGATCAACTACCTGCTACTGCAACTGTGATACTGTGATCAGGATCAACTACCTGCTACTGTAACTGTGATACTGTGATCAGGATCAACTACCTGCTACTGCAACTGTGATCCTGTGATCAGGATCAACTACCTGCTACTGTAACTGTGATACTGTGATCAGGATCAACTACCTGCTACTGTAACTGTGATACTGTGATCAGGATCAACTACCTGCTACTGTAACTGTGATACTGTGATCAGGATCAACTACCTGCTACTGCAACTGTGATACTGTGATCAGGATCAACTACCTGCTACTGCAACTGTGATACTGTGATCAGGATCAACTACCTGCTACTGCAACTGTGATACTGTGATCAGGATCAACTACCTGCTACTGCAACTGTGATACTGTGATCAGGATCAACTACCTGCTACTGTAACTGTGATACTGTGATCAGGATCAACTACCTGCTACTGCAACTGTGATCCTGTGATCAGGATCAACTACCTGCTACTGTAACTGTGATACTGTGATCAGGATCAACTACCTGCTACTGCAACTGTGATACTGTGATCAGGATCAACTACCTGCTACTGCAACTGTGATACTGTGATCAGGATCAACTACCTGCTACTGCAACTGTGATACTGTGATCAGGATCAACTACTTTCACAAGTTCACTGTGATTAACCTGCCAGACCGCTAACCTGGTCAGATCAACTACAGAACCTAGGAGACCATAACCACAGGTGATGATGAAGACCATAACCACAGGTGATGATGAAGACCATAACCACAGGTGATGATGAAGACCATAACCACAGGTAATGATGAAGACCATAACCACAGGTGATGATGAAGACCATAACCACAGGTGGTGATGAAGACCATAACCACAGGTGATGAAGACCATAACCACAGGTGATGATGAAGACCATAACCACAGGTGGTGATGAAGACCATAACCACAGGTGGTGATGAAGACCATAACCACAGGTGGTGATGAAGACCATAACCACAGGTGATGAAGACCATAACCACAGGTGATGATGAAGACCATAACCACAGGTGATGAAGACCATAACCACAGGTGATGAAGACCATAACCACAGGTGATGAAGACCATAACCACAGATAACGTCTTTGGCTGCAGTGTTGATGGAACGGTTCAGTTTGATGCTGATGGGATCGAGTATCAACAAACACCAGCTTGCTTCACTGGGACAGTGAGAGCTGCTCGTTAGAGGAAACACTGTTCATAAACACTCTCAAAGAAGAAGAACACATAACATGCTTTTCTATAACATAAAGCGTTACAAAGCAATATAATACAAAGGCAAAATATAAATCACCCCTAGCCCTCCTTTGATCAATAGTCATTTAGATTATAGACCTACTGTTTCTCTACCTTAAAAAAAACACCTCACAAGGATATTGCGTAACTCACTGGTGGAGAAAAATCACCCCATAGAAAATGTGGGCTTCTCAAACTCAGGATAACTAGCACACATAATGGCCCCATCCATCAAGCTCCACCCTGGCCCAGATAACATGAGCTCCTGGGGTGAACTCTGGGAGGAGCTGCAGGAATCTGCCCACATGTCTGTGTGTGTTTCTGTGTTTCTGTGTGTGTGTGTTGCTCTTACCCAGAGCACATACAGGGACAGTTCCCCCTGAGGCAAGTAGGGTGAAGTGCCCTGCCCAATGTCATGATGGAGCAGCCAGAGTTTGAACCAGTGACCTTCTGATTACCAGCCCAACACCCTCACCGCTCCGCCACATGAGTCCAGTTTAGCTGAAGAGCAGCAGGAATGTGACTTGACTGATAGGGTCAGGAAACCCTGTAGCAGGGTCAGGAAACCCTGTAGCAGGGTCAGGAAACCCTGTAGCAGGGTCAGGAAACCCTGTAGCACCAGATGATATAGAACCTGTGATGTCATCTCTCCTAACTTCACCTCTTTTCTGTTTCATTCTGAATCTCTCCATCTCTTAGCCCCGCCCCCTCCCAGATGATCAGAGCATCATCTGAATGCTTCATTCCCTCATGAGCGTCAAACAATATCTAATCAGTTGTGTGTGTGTGTGTGTGTGTGTGTGTGAGGCACAGCTGTGTAGCAGAACCAGCGTCTCCACAGAGACAGGAGCTGCACGTCGCCATGGCAATGTCTTTACTTAGCCGTGGAATGAGATTGGCCTGAAAGAAAAACTGATCTGAAAACAATAAAGCAAAGATAATTACATGATGAATAATGTGTGTGTGTGTGTGTGTGTGTGTGTGTGTGTGGGGGGTCTATGGACATGACAGAAGCATGGCTGAAGTTTAGTCAAGCCACTCCCCCAACACACAGCTTCTAAAGGTGTGATACTATAACCCAGGAGAGAAAGGTGACTGAACACTGGCTCACAACACCACCAACATTACAAACTGTTCAGCTTCAACTATTCTGTTTTACAAGTCTAAGATGAGAAGGAAATGACATCATAGACCTGGGAGGGGCCTGGATGAATCACTGTGGATTCAGAAGAGCCTCTGGAGACAGACTCAGCTGCTGGACACAGGAGACATCCTGTCTGGGATGAGTGGCTGTGCTGAAGACCCAGCATCACGCACACACACACACACACATGCACACACACACACACACACGCACGCACGCACATGCACGCACGCACGCACGCACACACGCACACGCACACACACACGCACGCACGCACACGCACGCACACACACACACACACACACACACACACACCCTTGTGCTGGTGTTTTCATGGGAGAAATCCTTATTGTTCTTCTGAGCTCTGTCCTTCTTCCGAGAGCTAAAGCAAGGTTCCTCCATGCCAACACTGACTGTGCACCAAGCCTAAAGTGTCCAGCCTGGAACCCTGGACCTTGTTCCTGTGAGACAGGGCAAGGCACTGCACCAACATACCACAATGCAACAGTCTACCCTCCTCATCGTCCACCTCCTGTCTCCTCCTCACCTTGTCTCTCAGCCTACAGCAGATGTCCAGCTGGCTGAGACGCTCTCTCTGCTGGTTCACATGGTCCTGCTGTTCCTGCCGGCCCTCTTCCATGGTGACCAGGGCCTTGGCCAGCAGCTCTGCCCGGTCTCGGTGCCAGCCCTGGGCCACGGCTAACAGCTGGGCCTGGGTGAATCTCTGCCAATCCCACCAGCGCTCATGTTCATTCTGTAACGACATGCCCCATAGATGTGCACCTACAGATGCTGTGTTGGAAGACTGAATACACACACAGACACACACACACACACACACACACACACACCTATGGAACAGTAATGCATCCTGTTTTGCTGTGGAACTGAGCCTGCAGGATGTGGAACAACATCAGAGTAGTTTAATATGCAGGAACAACATTTCAGAGCTTTTCCAATCCTTTAGGCTTTAGACAGTGATGCTCTGCTTAGTCCAGGTAATACTGTGATGCATGAGAGTGAGCTGATCTACACAGCAGCTTAGCACAGAGACAAACAACAACAAACAAACAGCAGTCAACAAGTTAAGAAGCTCAGACAGTGTTTCCTGACATCAGGATCACCAGTGAGTTCTGCTGGGCTGGGTGAGGAACAGGACAGGTGGACAAAGGAAGCCTCTTCTCATAAGGATCTAATGACTGTAACATGTGGATGTGGAGGGAGTCTGTGTCTGCAGTGGGAGGGAGTCTGTGTCTGCAGTGGGAGGGAGTCTGTGTCTGCAGTGGCAGGGAGTCTGTGTCTGCAGTGGGAGGGAGTCTGTGTCTGCAGTGGGAGGGAGTCTGTGTCTGCAGTGGCAGGGAGTCTGTGTCTGCAGTGGCAGGGAGTCTGTGTCTGCAGTGGCAGGGAGTCTGTGTCTGCAGTGGGAGGGAGTCTGTGTCTGCAGTGGGAGGGAGTCTGCTGGAGGGCTGTTGGGGGCCTGGAGGACTGCTGGAGGGCTGTTGGGGGCCTGGAGGGCTGTTGGGCGCCTGGAGGGCTGCTGGAGGGCTGCTGGGGGCCTGGAGGACTGCTGGAGGGCTGTTGGGGGCCTGGAGGGCTGCTGGAGGGCTGCTGGGGGCCTGGAGGGCTGCTTGAGGGCTGTTGGGTGCCTGGAGGGCTGCTGGAGGGCTGTTGGGGGCCTGGAGGGCTTCTGGAGGGATGTTGGGGGCCTGGAGGGCTGTTGGGGGCCTGGAGGGCTGCTGGGGGCCGGGAGGGCTGCTGGAGGGCTGTTGGGGGCCTGGAGGACTGCTGGAGGGCTGCTGGGGGCCTGGAGGGCTGCTGGAGGGCTGTTGGGGGCCTGGAGGGCTGCTGGAGGGCTGTTGGGGGCCTGGAGGGCTGCTGGAGGGCTGCTGGGGGCCTGGAGGGCTGTTGGGGGCCTGGAGGGCTGCTGGGGGCCTGGAGGACTGCTGGGGGCCTGGAGGGCTGCTGGGGGCCTGGAGGGCTGCTGGGGGCCTGGAGGGCTGCTGGGGGCCTGGAGGACTGCTGGAGGCCTGGAGGGTTCAGGAACAAGGTGTGCTGACTTGCCTCTGCCACCAGGGGGCGTGGTATATACAGTGACAGTGCCCTAAGACAGGAGTCTTGGCAGACAGGTATTAGAAAGGATGTAGGTAGTGATAAGGATGTTGGCCTAGTAACAGGCTTGCATGTGACATCATCAGTGTGACATCATCACCTGCCAAACCAACAGAGCTCTGAGCTCTATTATCTCTGAGACATTTCTCAGGTCAAAGCACAATACAAAAGACCAACTTTCAAACAGCAATTATTCCACAAAGAAGGTGATTATAAAAGGTACAAATCACTGAAATAGCTCCTTTTTCCATGATGATAGATATTCTGAAAGGACAGGGTTGGGGGGTGGGGGTGAGGATGGGGGTGAGGATGGGGGTGGGGGTGAGGAGGTGGGAAGTTTAAAAGCACTTTGCCGTCTTCGCCCACTCTGTCATAGATCTGTGAGATGTGGAGAACTGCTCCAACACACTTCACAGGAGGAACAGAGCAGAATGTGAACACCAAAGCACACATGTGGTAGATCCAACTGGTTTGTAATTCTTATTCCCATTGCCAGGTTATGGTTATCTATATTGCAAGGTTATGAAATGGGATTTCTAGAGTCAGTTGTGAAGTCATTTGTGTGTCCATGTAAACCCTCATCCCTAAAAGGGATCTCAGACTGCTGAAAGAGACAACACCCAGCTGAGAGAGACAACACCCAGCTGAGAGAGACAACACCCAGCTGAGAGAGACAGCACCCAGCTGAGAGAGACAACACCCAGCTGAGAGAGACAGCACCCAGCTGAGAGAGACAACACCCAGCTGAGAGAGACAGCACCCAGGTGACAGAGACAACACCCAGCTGACAGAGACAGCACCCGGCTGAGAGAGACAGCACCCAGGTGACAGAAACAACACCCAGCTGAGAGAGACAGCACCCAGCTGAGAGAGACAGCACCCAGGTGACAGAAACAACACCCAGCTGAGAGAGACAGCACCCAGCTGAGAGAGACAGCACCCAGCTGAGAGAGACAACACCCAGCTGAGAGAGACAGCACCCAGCTGAGAGAGACAACACCCAGCTGAGAGAGACAGCACCCAGCTGAGAGAGACAACACCCAGCTGAGAGAGACAGCACCCAGCTGAAAGAGACAACACCCAGCTGAGACAGCACCCAGCTGAAAGAGACAACACCCAGCTGAGACAGCACCCAGCTGAGAGAGACAGCACCCAGCTGAGAGAGACAACACCCAGCTGAGAGAGACAGCACCCAGCTGAGAGAGACAACACCCAGCTGAGAGAGACAGCACCCGGCTGAGAGAGACAGCACCCAGGTGACAGAAACAACACCCAGCTGAGAGAGACAGCACCCAGCTGAGAGAGACAGCACCCAGGTGACAGAAACAACACCCAGCTGAGAGAGACAGCACCCAGCTGAGAGAGACAGCACCCAGGTGACAGAAACAACACCCAGCTGAGAGAGACAGCACCCAGCTGACAGCACCCAGGTGACAGAGACAACACCCAGCTGAGAGAGACAGCACCCAGGTTGCAGGTCTCTGTCTAAAGCTGACAGCATTCAGCTGACAGCATTCAGCTGAGTATCACTCAGTATCTCACACAAAGCCATGGGGCTTGGCTGATTCTGGTTTATAGAAAAAAAACATCTTTCTGCCATAGTAATTATGACAAATAATTGAATTAGCTACTGTCCCCCCCCTCCTCTCCTCTCCTCTCCCTCCTCTCCCCTCTCCCTCTTTCCCCTGTCACCCCTCCCCTCTCTCCTCTCTCCATCCTCTCCTCTCTCCCCTCTCCCTCTTTCCCCTGTCCCCCTTCCACTCTCTTCTCGTTCCCTCCTCTCCATCCTCTCCTCTCTCCCTCTCCCTCTCTCCCCTGTCCCCCCTCCCCTCTCTCCTCTCTCCCTCCCCTCCTCTCCCCTCCTCTCTCCCCCTTCCCCTCTCCCCCCTCCCCTCGTCATGCTCTGGAGCTCTGCAGAACAGTGCAGCACAGAGCTGGGAAGCTCAGCTCCTTGTGAGTGTCACTCAGCTGGAACAGAGCACAGGGACAGAGCACAGGGACAGAGCACAGGGACAGAGCACAGGGACAGAGCACAGGGACAGAGCACAGGAACAGAGCACAGGGACAGAGCACAGGGACAGAGCACAGGGACAGAGCACATGGACAGAGCACAGGGACAGAGCACAGGGACAGAGCACAGGGACAGAGCACAGGGACAGAGCACAGGGACAGAGCACAGGGACAGAGCACAGGGACAGATCACAGGGACAGAGCACAGGGACAGATCACAGGGACAGAGCACAGGGACAGAGCACAGGGACAGAGCACAGGGACAGAGCACAGGGACAGAGCACAGGGACAGAGCACATGGACAGATCACAGGGACAGAGCACAGGGACAGATCACAGGGACAGAGCACAGGGACAGATCACAGGGACAGAGCACAGGGACAGAGCACAGGGACAGAGCACAGGAACAGAGCACAGGAACAGAGCACAGGAACAGAGCACAGGGACAGAGCACAGGGACAGAGCACAGGGACAGAGCACAGGGACAGAGCACAGGGACAGAGCACAGGGACAGAGCACAGGGACAGAGCACATGGACAGATCACAGGGACAGAGCACAGGGACAGATCACAGGGACAGAGCACAGGGACAGATCACAGGGACAGAGCACAGGGACAGAGCACAGGGACAGAGCACAGGGACAGAGCACAGGGACAGAGCACAGGGACAGAGCACATGGACAGATCACAGGGACAGAGCACAGGGACAGATCACAGGGACAGAGCACAGGGACAGATCACAGGGACAGAGCACAGGGACAGAGCACAGGGACAGAGCACAGGAACAGAGCACAGGAACAGAGCACAGGAACAGAGCACAGGGACAGAGCACAGGGACAGAGCACAGGGACAGAGCACAGGGACAGAGCACAGGGCAGGCTGGAAGCTGCACACATGCAGGAGGGACACAGCAGTCGTCATGGTGATGTAGGGAGGAAGGAGGGAGGGAGGGAGAGAGAAGGAGAGAGAGAGAGAAGGAGAGAGAGAGGGAAGGAGAGAGGGGAATGTCCATGGAGAATGACATGGCATATTGTACAACTCACCAAGCACAGGATCCAGAGGCTTTGTCTGGTGTGGTACTCTGCTGGCGCTAGGGTGTGTGTGTGTGTGTGGGGTGTGTGTAGGTGTGTAAGTGTCCAGTTCATCCAGAACATGCACACTGAGCACCCCCCCCCCCCAGGTTTCCCTCCTGCACTGACCAGCTGCTCTGTGGAGTAGTGAGGGAGGACTCTGTGCAGCAGGTCCCTGTAGAGAGCTCTCCGTCTGGGCAGGTCTGCAGGGTAACTCTCCACTGTCACCTGGAACAGCAGGTGGTCCTCAGCAGGCCAGCCTCCAAACCTGCAGCACAGCATCACACAGGCTCACCTGCAGCACAGCATCACACAGCCTCACCTGCAGCACAGCATCACACACACACAGCCTCACCTGCAGCACAGCATCACACACACACAGCCTCACCTGCAGCACAGCATCACACACACACAGCCTCACCTGCAGCACATTTACTGTTTCCCACTATATCACTATTATATCTTGCATATATAATATAACCTCTAGTTATATGTAGCAGTTAGGACAGAAGGTCTAATATGAGCAGAGTTCAGCATCAATAGAGATGAACATCAACAGATCATCTGAGCAGGAACACTAATGTAATCAGACAGTTCTTGCAGTACAGAATGATATTTTGCATACAGTAAGTGATGTGAACCAAGCATTAGGCTTGGGAACATAATATACATAGAGAACTACAACTATGGCCACCGTTAAGTAGAGCAAAGCATTGGAATCATCCTGTGGAATATGTGGGAAGTGTAGTCCCCACCGTACCTGTCCAGTCCCTGGAGCCTATCTTGCACAGCCTGCAGCCTGCAGCGGTACTTGTCTCCCAGGGAGAGGAAAGCTTGGACCAGGGAGTCTCTGAGCTCAGGTGAGAGGTCCACAGCACCCAGGACGTCCTCAGGAACCAGACCCAGCTCATCCAGGCTGCCTGCCAGGCTGTGAGCAGACCCACTCACACACATCTAGCATGGGGAGGACAGGAGACACACAGGAGACACACTAAGGAGACCACTTCACCTTCAACTGACCTTTACCTTGACCTTTACTTGACCTTTACCTTGACTTTCACAGCTCCCCTTGGTTTAGTAAAAGACGCCACTTGTTGGATAACTATGCAGAGAAGCTTTGTTTAGGCACAACTGTGTGAGACGGTAAGATTTTAGGCGTGAGCAGACTGCAGCGTATCATCCAAGCTGCAGAGAAGGTGATCAGCTGCAACCTACCGACCCCCGAGGACCTGTACACCTTGAGGTCCTTGAGGCGAATGAGGAAGATTATGGCTGACCCCTCCCACCATGGACACTCTGTGCTTCAGTCCATCAGGACCAAAACTTCTCGCCACAAGAACAGCTTCTACCCTTCTGCTATTGCCCTCTTCAACAGGGCCAAGGACTCACAATTACACTAACTCTCAACACCCCACCCAACCAGTCAATCCCACTGCACTCTGCACAAGCCACTTTGACACTTGATCACTTTGAGCAATTGCACTACTGTGTACATAGTGTGTGTGAGTGTGTGTGAGTGTGTGTGTGAGCAGGATGCTCTACCTGCAAATGTGAGTGTGTGTGTGAGTGTGAGTGTGTGTGTGAGCAGGATGCTGTAACTGCAGATGTGAGTGTGTGTGTGTGTGTGTGTGAGTGTGAGTGTGAGCAGGATGCTGTAACTGCAGATGTGAGTGTGTGTGTGTGTGTGTGTGTGTGTGTGTGTGAGTGTGAGTGTGTGTGTGTGAGCAGGATGATCTACCTGCAGATGCATGGAGCTCAGAGTCTCCTCCACAGCACGGCACTCAGAACTCAGCCTCCCCATGATGCACTGCTGCTGCTGTTTCACTAGGCCCACCTGGAGACCAAAGCACAGGATGACTGAAGCACAGCACCTCTAAAGTAGAGGACTGTCAGAGGTGCCTGCCTTACATTTGTAAAATGTTCAGCTGAATGCTCTTATAGTTCTTCCCTTGGCACTTATTGGTTCTCACGATGTATGTTTCATAATCTATAAACCTGTTATGTTTGGGGTCTAACATGTGATGTTATTATTGCTGTAAATGTAATAACAGCACATGTTCTTTGTGAAACTATATTAGTGTTACGGTAAATTCAGACATTCAGCCCCTGCTGCTATCTGAACACTCAAATTCATGTGATGCACAAACTAACACAGTCACCATGAGGAGTCCTAACACATGGAGACGGAGAGAGTGAAAAGGAGAAATGGAAAGAGAGTGAGAACGAGAGATGTAAGAGAGAGAGAGAGAGAGAGAGAGAGAGAGCAGAGCAGGGATGGCTCTTGGCTGTGCTGCTCCTGGCTGTCCTGGCAGGTTGATAGGGGCAGAGTGGCCCAGATGAAAGACAGGGATGGGGGATGATGGGAGTAAAGCTACAACCTGCATGACTCACACAGGAAACACAAGATGGCAGGCAGACCGTTCATCCCTCAGAAGGCTCTTCTTTCAAACACGGCCTCCTGCTCCCTGTGCCTTAAGCTTGCCATTCATTCCCTCCTGAGCATGAAAAAGCCCTCAGGAGTCAAAGACAGAATTAATTGGAGAGGCGACAGGACCTATCTAAATAACAACACATGCAGGAACAGGCTTTGCTGTGGGCAGGCAGAAGCCTTTGTGGAAGGAGAGTCATTCTAGCTCTGTGGCAGAGTGGTCCTGTTGGCCTCTATAGAGACAGACTCACACAGCTTCACAGTGGAACCTGTTCCTTGAATGGAACTGGGATGATTGCTCTAGAAACAATCCCCTCTAGTATCCAGTAGTTACCTGTGGCAGTATATTTACATTTACATTCATTCATTCATTAGACGCTTTCATCCAAAGCGACTTCCAATAGAGAGCTTTACAAAAGAGCAATTAGTCACTGATCATAGCAACGAGAGAGTTCCCAAACATAGTGGGTTTAGAGATTATGAAACATACATTGTGAGAAACCATTAAGTGCCAAGGGAAGAGCCATAAGAGCATTCAGCTGAACAAGTTACAATATAAGGCAGCATCTCAGACAGGTAATAGTGTACCTGTAGGAAGCAAACAGCAAAGCAACAACAACAACAACAGTGTACCTGCCTGTGAGGACCAAAAACTACTGTTGTAGTAAAAACTACTGTTGAACTCCCGGGAAGTGCTTCTTGAGCCTATTCTTGAAGGTGAGGAGGCAGTCATATACTGCACACAAATACATAGACTGATGTGTTTTGTCCATGATGAACTCTTGTAGTTACCTGTATCAGTACAGGTGTGTGAGGACAGGTGTGTGAGGACAGGTGTGTGAGGACAGGTGTGTGAGGACAGGTGTGTGAGGACAGGTGTGAGGACAGGTGTGTGAGGACAGGTGTGTGAGGACAGGTGTGAGGACAGGTGTGAGGACAGGTGTGTGAGGACAGGTGTGTGAGGACAGGTGTGAGGACAGGTGTGTGAGGACAGGTGTGTGAGGACAGGGGTGTGAGGACAGGTGTGTGAGGACAGGGGTGTGAGGACAGGTGTGAGGACAGGTGTGTGAGGACAGGTGTGTGAGGACAGGTGTGAGGACAGGTGTGTGAGGACAGGTGTGTGAGGACAGGTGTGTGAGGACAGGTGTGTGAGGACAGGTGTGAGGACAGGTGTGTGAGGACAGGTGTGTGAGGACAGGGGTGTGAGGACAGGTGTGTGAGGACAGGGGTGTGAGGACAGGTGTGAGGACAGGTGTGTGAGGACAGGGGTGTGAGGACAGGTGTGAGGACAGGTGTGTGAGGACAGGGGTGTGAGGACAGGAGTGTGAGGACAGGTGTGAGGACAGGTGTGTGAGGACAGGGGTGTGAGGACAGGTGTGAGGACAGGTGTGTGAGGACAGGGGTGTGAGGACAGGTGTGAGGACAGGTGTGTGAGGACAGGGGTGTGAGGACAGGGGTGTGAGGACAGGTGTGAGGACAGGTGTGTGAGGACAGGGGTGTGAGGACAGGTGTGAGGACAGGTGTGTGAGGACAGGTGTGAGGGTACCTGTGTGAGGACCGGCTCCCAGTCTGAGGTGTCCTCAGGGGGCCTCTGGGCTTCAAGCATCCTGAACTGAAGATCCTCCTTAAGCTGTAACACAGGAGCCACACTGGCCTCCTGGAACAGCTCCCGCTCTCTCTGTAGGGCCAGCTCTACACACACACACACACACACACATAAACACACTTATAACCACACACACACAGTCATGTGAGGACTGAGAGCAGTGTTTACCGTAATGCAGCAGCTCAGACAGGAAGCTGTCAGGTGTGAGGGTCGAGCTGTTCAGAAAGGCCTGCAGCTCTGACTCTGCCCTCGCTCTGAAACACACACACACGCACACACACACACACACACACACACACACACACACAGAGCGGCCCTCAGCGCATCAGTACAGGTTCTCTCTGCACACAACCAGCATTTATATCCAGTCCACCCATCAGCATATAATGGGACTGTCACTATAGAAACCAGACTGCTGGAGAGTTTCCTGTTGCTCTAACACCGTGAGCGCCTGTTCTGTTAAGGGGCCTCTCTTTCCCACCTCTGCCTGCTGTGCTCTCTGCACTCCTGAACAGTCAGGCCACTGTGAGGGCTGAAGGAGCCACACTAGACACTCACACAGCACAGCACAACAGTCACGCAGCTCTACAGTCACACACAGCACAGCTTTACAGTCACACACAGCACAGCTTTACAGTCACACACAGCACAGCTTTACAGTCACACACAGCACAGCTTTACAGAGTCACACACAGCACAGCTTTACAGTCACACACAGCACAGCTTTACAGTCACACACAGCACAGCTCTACAGTCACACACAGCACAGCTTTACAGTCACACACAGCACAGCTCTACAGTCACACACAGCACAGCTTTACAGTCACACACAGCACAGCTCTACAGTCACACACAGCACAGCTTTACAGTCACACACAGCACAGCTCTACAGTCACACACAGCACAGCTCTACAGTCACACACAGCACAGCTTTACAGTCACACACAGCACAGCTCTACAGTCACACACAGCACAGCTTTACAGTCACACACAGCACAGCTTTACAGTCACACACAGCACAGCTTTACAGTCACACACAGCACAGCTTTACAGTCACACACAGCACAGCTTTACAGTCACACACAGCACAGCTTTACAGTCACACAGCACAGCTTTACAGAGTCAGACGCAGACTTTTAGATAAAAGATGTGGGCACATGTGCATATGGGGTGTTTCTGTGTGTCTGTATCTATGTGCAAGTGTGTGCTTTATGCATGCATGCAGTGTGTGTGTGTGTGTGTGTGTGTGTGTGCTTTATGCATGTATGCAGTGTGTGTGTGTGTGTGTGTGTGTGTGTGTGTGTGTGTGTGTGTGTGTGTGTGCGTGCGTGCATGTTTGCAGTGTGTATGTGTGCATGTTTGCAGTGTGTATGTGTGCATGTTTGCAGTGTGTATGTGTGCATGTTTGCAGTGTGTATGTGTGCATGTTTGCAGTGTGTGTGAGTGTCAGTTGTGTTTAGTCTCACCCAGCCTGGGCCAGCCTGCTTCTCTCTCTGCTCCACACCTGACGATGCTGCCGCATAATGCTGCCCTCCCTGCTCGCCTTGGCAACCTGCAGAGTTCTGGCCACCTGTCCAAGAACACACACACACAAACACACAGACACACAAATACACACACAAACACACAGACACACACACCAGCCACAACCACACACACACAGACCACCAAACACACACACATACACAGGACTGTCACAACCACTTCACTGCCTTCTCTTACAGATTAGGAGAGCTTGTTATCAAATGTCTCATAGTATTGACTACAGGACAGAATATTTGGCTTGAGCTGGTTATTAAGGAGCATCGTGAAAGTGTAGATGTTTATCTGGTGTTGTAGCCTTTTCATAACATAATATGTGCTTTAGAGACAGAATGAAAAGACTGTGTCTGGGTATTGTTGTGCTAGATTACTACAGATTCAAACTGACTTCCTGTTCTATGTTTTCTTGTGTTTATGTCTTGGGAAAACGTTTTTCATTTCTCAGGTCTTTGGTTCAGTCTGTTTGCCTGTCTTTGTCTGTAATCTGGGGGAATTCATGCACGTCACCAGTGTGGAAAAGCATGATTAGAAAATACACACGAGCACACTGAAATAGTCAGGTGGAACAGCCATACCATACATGAGGCGTGCTCCCTCTGGAACACAGGAACAGAATTTGTGTCTTAATCTCCCTTATTTATTGTATTTCTTCCCTTTTTTTCACTCTTAGTGAAAGCTTTTCTTTGTTCTGTATCGGTCTGAATGTACGCAGGCCACTGGATCAGATCTTTACAGTGCTCAGCTAATGTACATAACATTGATTATATACTGGAAAACCTCCCACAGGATGGGAAAACAACCCATAAGCCTAGTAAAGCTGGGTATAACATGAACAGCTCCAGTATGCTGCATATCAGAGACTGGAGTCAGCCTGGAATAACATGCAGCAGCTCTCTGAGGAAAACTCTCAAGTCCAGAACAGTGCACAGTGATGTCATGATACGGTGATGTCATGATACAGTGATGTCATGATACAGTGATGTCATGATACAGTGATGTCATGATACAGTGATGTCATGATACGGTGATGTCATGATACAGTGATGTCATGATACAGTGATGTCATGATACGGTGATGTCATGATACGGTGATGTCATGATATGGTGATGTTATGACAAGGTGATGTCATGATACGGTGATGTCATGATATGGTGATGTTATGACACGTTAATGTAATGATACGGTGATGTCATGACACAGTGATGTTATGACAAACTTATGTCATGATAAGATGATGTCATGATATGATGATGTCATGATCACGAATAGAATTCCACTTGTCTGGCACTTACATGTACCTGCACAGACAAGACAGACCCACTGTACAGACCCAACATCTTATGACAACATCCTGTCCTTACAGACCTGCCTGACAACATCCTGTCTTTACAGACCTGCCTGACAACATCCTGTCCTTACAGACCTGCATGACAACATCCTGTCCTTACAGACCTGCCTGACAACATCCTGTCCCTACAGACCTGCCTGACAACATCCTGTCTTTACAGACCTGCCTGACAACATCCTGTCTTTACAGACCTGCATGACAACATCCTGTCCTTACAGACCTGCCTGACAACATCCTGTCCTTACAGACCTGCCTGACAACATCCTGTCCTTACAGACCTGCCTGACAACATCCTGTCCTTACAGACCTGCCTGACAACATCCTGTCCTTACAGACCTGCCTGACAACATCCTGTCCTTACAGACCTGCATGACAACATCCTGTGCGGCTCAGGCCTCTTCCCTGCTCACCTCCCTCCAGCCAATCACCATCCATCCTAGCTATCCAAAACACTCTGCCTGTCTTCATACATGAACCAATCAGATCCTGTGCTGCCAGGTCTGGTGGTTATGAAGCCCCTCTCTGTGGGGAGGTTCAGAGAGAGCCTGACAGCAGGAAGGAGGGGCACACACAGTCTGTCTTATCTCATCCATGCAGAGAGCGGATGCCACAGGCAGCAGTAATGACACACTAAAAAGCTTCTGCCACAGTTTACCAGTTAGAACACTGCAGGTCTATAAGACTAATCCATCCTGCCCTCTAAGTTAACTCATCAGGACCGTTCTGAGGGGGGAGAGAGAGGGGAGAGAGGGGGGAGAGGGGGAGAGAGAGGGGAGAGAGAGGGGAGAGAGAGGGGAGAGAGAGGGGAGAGAGGGGGGAGGGAGAGGGGGGAGAGAGAGGGGAGAGAGGGGGGAGAGGGGGAGAGAGAGGGGAGAGAGGGGGGAGGGAGAGGGGGGAGAGAGACGGGGGAGAGAGATGGGAGAGAGAGTGGAGAGAGAGGGGAGAGAGAGAGAGGCTGGGAGAAAGAGGGGAGAGAGAGAGAGGCTGGGAGAGAGAGAGGCTGGGAGAGAGAGGCTGGGAGAGAGAGGGGAGAGCGGAGGGAGAGAGAGGGGAGAGAGAGGGGAGAGAGAGAGAGAGAGAGAGAGAGAGAGAGAGAGAGAGAGAGAGAGAGAGGGGAGAGAGAGAGAGGCTGGGAGAAAGAGCGGAGAGAGTCTGGGAGAGAGGGGGGAGGGAGAGGGGAGAGAAAGGGGAGAGAGGGGAGAGAGAGAGGGGAGAGAGGGGAGAGGGAGAAGGGAGAGAGGGGAGAGAGAGAGGGGAGAGAGGGGAGAGGGAGAGGGGAGAGAGGGGGGAGGGAGAGGGGGGAGAGGGGAGAGAGAGAGGGGAGAGAGAGAGGGGAGAGAGGCTGGGAGAGAGTCTGGAAGCTTCAAACAGCTTTTAGGCTGATCATCTGACTGCCTTATGAATATTCAAACAAAAAATGATTTTGTTTGACAAAGGTGATATTTTGCAGAACCCTTAAGGGTTATTTAACATTTTGTTGTGATCCACAATCCCATGTCTTAATAGATCAATGGTAAGTGTATTAATGTGTGTGTGGGTGTGTGTGTGCACATTTAGTAGTGCTCAGTTAAACCACACACAAATTAACATTTATCTACAGTACTTTAAAGACTATACACTAAAAACTGAATATGAATGGAAACAGGAACACATTGGGCTTGATTTTGATGAGTTGTTTGGCCAAATATGCTATGAGAATTGTCTCCCTCTAAAACCAACCCACTATGTTTCAATTACAAACCATCCAATAAAATTCAACCTTCAATGGTACAGTCTCATCAGATCCAATTACCTCTCCTGTTTGTGGACTTAATGACCAAGAACACCACTACCAGTCCATCTTACTGACGGCGTGTTAAGCTGACACTATCTACAGCTGTTACAGGAGAAATGAGGATGTATCCTATTATCACTTCAGCTTTGCTATTATCAGTCTGTCACTTAACAAAGACAAACACAGACACAATGTTAACACTGTGGAAACACACACAGCCCCCAGGTAACACAGCCCTCCCCACCACTCACAACACACAGCCCCCAGGTAACACAGCCCTCCCCACCACTCACAACACACAGCGCCCAGGTAACACAGCCCTCCCCACCACTCACAACACACAGCCCCCAGGTAACACAGCCCTCCCCACCACTCACAACACACAGCCCCCAGGTAACACAGCCCTCCCCACCACTCACAACACACAGCCCCCAGGTAACACAGCCCTCCCCACCACTCA
The DNA here is from genome assembly GCA_030340665.1 of Neosalanx taihuensis. Classification (NCBI taxonomy): domain Eukaryota; kingdom Metazoa; phylum Chordata; class Actinopteri; order Osmeriformes; family Salangidae; genus Neosalanx; species Neosalanx taihuensis. The sequence goes on from CM059291.1 coordinate 589,267, forward strand.
CAACACACAGCCCCCAGGTAACACAGCCCTCCCCACCACTCACAACACACAGCCCCCAGGTAACACAGCCCTCCCCACCACTTATAACACTGCAAACACTGTCTGGTAAAGTCTACTGAGAACTGACAGCAAATCAGAATGCACCTTTAGTCCGATCTGTGTGGTTTCCTGTCGTTTGGCCTCCAGGAGTGCTTGAAGTTTGTCATATTCAGCTGGTTTGTACCTGGAGCAGTACAGCCTCTTCATCTGCACTGCAGCCAGGGATTCTGTTTCTGTACAAGGCAGCACAGGTCAGTCAGCTCTGTGGAAACACCTAGCATGGTTTTACTGTCTGAGCTGCTGCAGGCTTCTCTGTCTAGAGCAGGAGAGCAAACACACACACTCTCAGCTCAGCTTGCTTCCTGACAATGTGGAGTCAGTGATGTCAGAGACAGCTCACCTGTATCCTGGCCTGTCAAGGTGTGCTGGTCCCTCCCACTCATCTCTGCCCATCTGGTCTCCAGCCTGGAATCAATCTCAACTGTCCTCAGCAAAGAACACAGCCATACATACAAATAGAAATAACTTCAAGTTCAACACTTCACCTCCACTCTTAAGTAGTTTTTTAGTTTAATCAGTTTACTCAAAGGATTAAAACTTCAGGACTACATTCAAGAACGTAGCCTTTTAAAGATAACTATTAAAGACTGTTTTATTGAACATTCAAGGTCTTAGAGATAGCAGGAATAACCTCTGAAGTCTCTCCAAAGTATCAGAGGCAGCCAGTAGGCCAGCCTAGCGTCAGATGGTGTGGTGTGTGATCAGATCTCAGGGATTTCTCTGCTCAGGAAATGATGTCTCCTATCTTGTCCCAGCTCAAACACCATCAACAGCCTGCTTGCCTTTACTCATCTTGTCAAATAGAACCAAATAAACACATAGAAGAGAATGTTTTACTAATCCCTCTAGTAGCCAATCCTGTGAGAAAAAAATGACTATTTGTATTCATGGGGGTCCCAGCTGTACATCAAAATCACATCAAATGTCTTTCAATGCAGAAATTAATTTGACATGGCAGAGCTGGAGGAAGTGAAGGCAGTAACCATCGGGAATAATCATTAATTCTCTTAATGCATGTGATTATTTCTGGAAGCCCCACCATCATCCAACCCATCTTCATTTAACTCTGACTCCTCCACACATTGTACACAACGGCTAAATCTGTCCACAGCAATTCAAGCCTTCAGTTAAGATAAGTAACAGTGTAAAATATGCTGTTACGATAAAGAGCCTGATATTTCATATTTTTCACAACTCCTGGAGAATGATTAGTGCTCTGCTGTTACCATCAGCTTACTGAAGAGGTTTGATCTGAACAGCAGAGTGGAGAAGCTGTTCAATGATTACTCTAGAACACAGTGGAGGAGGAGCTGTTCAATGATGACTCTAGAACACAGTGGAGGAGGAGCTGTTCAATGATGACTCTAGAACACAGTGGAGGAGGAGCTGTTCAATGATGACTCTAGAACACAGTGGAGGAGGAGCTGTTCAATGATGTCTCTAGAACACAGTGGAACACAATAGAGTTAGTACTAGTATTCTAGCCACTACAGACTAGAGTTAGTACTAGCACTAGAGTTAGTACTAGATGTGCCGTAAAACAATGCAGAGGCTGACAGCTTCTCAGTACCACAAAACTCAAGACTTAAAGCGGTGAACGTTTTAAAAAATGACCTAAAATCACCCATTAGTGGGCTTTAGAGGCTTTAGTGAGAAAACGGCATTGCATGGCCAGTTTACATTAAAGAAATGTTTGATTTGTCCACCCTAACGTCACTGGATCTTACCTTATTAAGGTGTTCTTCCTCCCCAGCAGCACTCATGGATTTGGTTGACAAAATTTGTAACCAAGGAAACTATTTTCTCCTTGCGATTGGCCAATTCAACGATGAGAACACGCCCCTTCTGTGCCAAAGTGATCCAATGAGGACCGAGCTGCTAACCTCCAAGGGTGACGTCATTCCACAGCATTCCTGGTATTCCTTCGGAGTAAAGAGAGGACTCTGCCCGCTGCTCCAGTCCCTCTCCTCGGCATGCAGGGCACCGGAGCTCCGGACACACTGGACTAACACTTCCACACTCCCACACTTCTACACAACTTCAATGCTCCAATGTGGATTCGTGCCAAAATACAGCGATCTGAACAACAATCCTCCTACAGGTACTGACTTATTTCACTCCCTCTTTTAAATGGTTCAGAATGAAAAGAAACATCTGTATGCGTGATATCCAGACTTATTCCATGTATTAATAAAGTGTTAAAGTGAGTGTGCATGTTAAGGATCTTGTGTGTGCTGGTCTCGGGATCTTTAAGAGCCTGATCTGGTTCTTGTTCCCAGGTCTCCTCACCTTTACATGTGCGCAGTTCAGCCGCTACATTCTAGTAGAAACTTTAAATGTTTAACAGGTTTTCATTACACAGGAGCTACTTAATACTAAAGGGTTTTACTGTGAATGAGCTCGTCCTTAAGGCGGCGAACACACAGTGTTCCTCCCCGCCAGGTGAGCTTTGTCTGGGGGATCTGAGGAATGCTGGATCTCCAAGGGGCGGAGATCGATGCGCTTCCGCACTTAAATACAACGTTTTTCCCGTTTGCGTTGTATTAAAAAGCATGAATCCTACATATCTGTAAGGTCTTTAACTATCATGAACACTGCAGATTTTTTTTTAACCCTTTATAAGATTCTCTTGTTCTGATATCTGCACCAAACCTTTCGATCTCTGTTCTTTCTTAACTTAACGCAGTCTGTTAACTCAGCTGTGCGCTGCCTGTTCACAAACTTAATAAACTACAAACATCCAGATAACTGATGATCTGCTTCTGATTTGACCTTTTATCTGGGTCAAAACTGGAGGAACTCCTGAGATTGACTCAGTCTGTTTTGGCGGATATAAAGTGGCCACATGCGGCATCATGGCAGACAGGCTCCACTTCTTCCTGTGTTCCCTTAACCAGCCTGTTCTCCCCATAGAGGACTCAGTCTGTCCACAGCCAGACTGGTCTCCCATAGAGGACTCAGTCTGTCCACAGCCAGGCTGGTCTCTCCCATAGAGGACTCAGTCTGTCCACAGCCCGGCAGGTCTCCCATAGAGGACTCAGTCTGTCCACAGCCCGGCAGGTCTCTCCCATACAGGACTCAGTCTGTCCACAGCCAGGCTGGTCTCTCCCATAGAGGACTCAGTCTCTGTCCACAGCCAGGCTGGTCTCTCCCATAGAGGACTCAGTCTCTGTCCACAGCCAGGCTGGTCTCTCCCATAGAGGACTCAGTCTGTCCACAGCCAGGCTGGTCTCTCCCATAGAGGACTCAGTCTCTGTCCACAGCCAGGCTGGTCTCTCCCATAGAGGACTCAGTCTGTCCACAGCCAGGCTGGTCTCTCCCATAGAGGACTCAGTCTGTCCACAGCCCGGCAGGTCTCCCATAGAGGACTCAGTCTGTCCACAGCCAGGCTGGTCTCTCCCATAGAGGACTCAGTCTCTGTCCACAGCCCGGCAGGTCTCCCATAGAGGACTCAGTCTGTCCACAGCCAGGCTGGTCTCTCCCATAGAGGACTCAGTCTCTGTCCACAGCCAGGCTGGTCTCTCCCATAGAGGACTCAGTCTGTCCACAGCCAGGCTGGTCTCTCCCATAGAGGACTCAGTCTGTCCACAGCCAGGCTGGTCTCTCCCATAGAGGACTCAGTCTGTCCACAGCCAGGCTGGTCTCTCCCATAGAGGACTCAGTCTGTCCACAGCCAGGCTGGTCTCTCCCATAGAGGACTCAGTCTGTCCACAGCCCGGCAGGTCTCCCATAGAGGACTCAGTCTCAGTCCACAGGCTGTTTGGAGAAACACAACCCTCCATGTTAGGCTATTTTAGATGCATACACGACCTCTTTGAAGGTTTTCACCTCATGAATCCTTTTAAAATGCTCTGGGAATGTCGAGTAGAAATCTGCTCTTCCCATATGGAAAACTTAGGGAATTGAAAATCTCCTTTCAGGGTGGTTTATCCACCTTTCAGGGTGATTATCCTCAGCCACAGCAACAAACTGATTTATGGTGTTACAGTTACAAAGTTGCTTTTCCTTCTCATGGTACATTAGTAGGTTATTTGTATCCCTTCCACATTGTACTGGCCATTACATAATAGAACACTATTACACTTAGTCCATTTATCATAAGGCTTCAATCCCAAGGTTACGGGCTGAAAGGAAACAAACTACTTTCCACTTTTGCAAACACCAACATACTGAGAACTAAAATAATGTTTGGGAAATGCATTTCCTTACTCGCACACTCCCTCTTTCTCCTGCTCTCCTTCCTTCCCACCATCTCTCTCTGTCTCTCTCTCTGTGTATCTCTCTCTGTCTCTCTCTCTGTGTATCTTTGTCTGTCTCTCTCTCTGTGTGTGTCTCTCTCAGTCTCTCTCTTCTCTCAGTGTCTCTCTGTCTCTCTGTGTCTCTCTCTCTTGGTCTCTCTCTTGCTGTTGTGGGCTCTCCTCTCAGTGTCTCTCTCTGTCTCTCTCCCTCTCTCTCGCTGTGTCTCTCTCAGTGTCTCTCTATGTCTCTCTCCCTCTCTCTCTGCCTCTCTCTCTCTCAGTGTCTCTCTCTGTCTCTCTCTCTCTCTGTGTCTCTCTCTCTCCTCGTGCTTCACATTACTGCACACTCTAAGCAGCTGACATGTCAGTGTGTCTGCAGGGGGGGGAGATTTTCTCTGGAGGTGTTTCAGAAAGGTCTTGATAAATCTCAAGACTTGTTTTAAAGGAGTTCATGTTGTGTGGAACTGTTGCTCTGCTCATTAGATCAGATTCAACTTCATGGTCATTACACATGTATGAATACAAGGAAACGAACTAACATCCAGTCATGTTGTGGAGCATGATGCTTATCAGCACTGATGTGTCATGTGACTAGTGTCTGTGGGGCTGTGTGCTCTACTTTTATTAAAGCCATAAATTAACGTGTTGTTCTAGTGTGTTCTGTGTGTCTGTTGACCATGAAATAAAAGCAGAGTTGTTCAGATGATGAAAGATCTTTGCAGATGTGAGTTCCTTCTGCAAGCTTGCTGAAGGCATTTTCATCTTCATGTCAGTGTGATTGTTTGACCCTGGACTCACGGATGATTTCATCTAACAGGAACCGACATCAGTTGAATAGTTCAGGCGTTCTTCGAAGAGCTCCTCCTTGTTTTTTTTCCGACTCTGTTCGCAGTTCCGTCTTGTCACATGAAGGCTTAAAGGAACACTGTCTGCTGAAGGGAAAAGTGATGCTTATTAAAACCTTCCATGTGTTAGGCTACATGTTGGATTTGTCCACTTTCAAGTTTTTGAGATTTATTTATTTGTTTTGTGTTTGTGAAGTTGTTTGTTTGTTTGTTTTTATTAGATCCCCATTAGCTTTTGCAAAGCAGCAGCTATTCTTCCTGGGGTCTATATTTCAAAATGACAAATACAATATACAGTATAAGTCCAAAGATGACAACACGACAACATACATATGACATACATAAAATTTGAAAGAAAACACACAGACAATACATGATACATAAAACAGACAAAACAAATATAAAACGTAAGTTATGTCCTTGGGCAAGGTACTTCACCCCACTTTCCTCAGTGGGGAATGTCCCTGTACTTGCTGTAAGTCACTCTGGAGAAGAGCGTCTGAAAATGAATAAATGTTAAATGTACTTTCTTTTTCAACCCAAATGTTCTGCCTCAAAAAGACCTTATAAAGAACTAGTACATCTGAGCTTCACCTTCAGTCAGAAAGGCAGCAGATCATTCTGCTGAAAGGGGAAGCTGGAGAAGCTGGCAGGTCCTAGTACTGTGTCCCCTGAGGCCAGTGTCCTCTGCTGGTGTGAGGCCAGTGTCCTCTGCTGGTGTGAGGCCAGTGTCCTCTGCTGGTGTGAGGCCAGTGTCCTCTGCTGGTGTGAGGCCAGTGTCCTCTGCTGGTCTGAGGCCAGTGTCCTCTGATGGTGTGAGGCCAGTGTCCTCTGATGGTGTGAGGCCAGTGTCCTCTGCTGGTGTGAGGCCAGTGTCCTCTGCTGGTGTGAGGCCAGTGTCCTCTGCTGGTGTGAGGCCAGTGTCCTCTGATGGTGTGAGGCCAGTGTCCTCTGATGGTGTGAGGCCAGTGTCCTCTGCTGGTGTGAGGCCAGTGTCCTCTGATGGTGTGAGGCCAGTGTCCTCTGATGGTGTGAGGCCAGTGTCCTCTGCTGGTGTGAGGCCAGTGTCCTCTGATAATGTGAGGCCAGTGTCCCCTGATAATGTGAGGCCTGTGTCCTCTTCTGGTGTGAGGCCAGTGTCCCCTGATAGTGTGAGGCCAGTGTCCTCTGATGGTGTGAGGCCAGTGTCCTCTGATAGTGTGAGGCCAGTGTCCTCTGATAGTGTGAGGCCAGTGTCCTCTGATGGTGTGAGGCCAGTGTCCTCTGATAGTGTGAGGCCAGTGTCCTCTGATGGTGTGAGGCCAGTGTCCTCTGATGGTGTGAGGCCAGTGTCCTCTGATGGTGTGAGGCCAGTGTCCCCTGATAGTGTGAGGCCAGTGTCCTCTGATAGTGTGAGGCCAGTGTCCTCTGATGGTGTGAGGCCAGTGTCCTCTGATGGTGTGAGGCCAGTGTCCTCTGCTGGTGTGAGGCCAGTGTCCCCTGATAGTGTGAGGCCAGTGTCCTCTGATAGTGTGAGGCCAGTGTCCTCTGATGGTGTGAGGCCAGTGTCCTCTGATAGTGTGAGGCCAGTGTCCTCTGATGGTGTGAGGCCAGTGTCCTCTGCTGGTGTGAGGCCAGTGTCCTCTGCTGGTGTGAGGCCAGTGTCCTCTGCTGGTGTGAGGCCAGTGTCCTCTGCTGGTGTGAGGCCAGTGTCCCCTGATAGTGTGAGGCCAGTGTCCTCTGCTAGTGTGAGGCCAGTGTCCTCTGATGGTGTGAGGCCAGTGTCCTCTGATAGTGTGAGGCCAGTGTCCTCTGATAGTGTGAGGCCAGTGTCCTCTGCTGGTGTGGGGCTGGTGTGAGGCCAGTGTCCTCTGCTGGTGTGAGGCCAGTGTCCTCTGCTGGTGTGGGGCTGGTGTGAGGCCAGTGTCCTCTGATAGTGTGAGGCTAGTGTGTGGGTGTCTGATCACATCACCAGGCATCACTCTTTAATCCCCCTGACTGTGAACTTACACTCATGCGGGGAGTTCACTAGTGTTCCTCGACAGAACAGCATGGCCCACATGATGCTCACACGATGATGTCATGCCACAGAGCCAGCTCATGTTCAGACGTACTGTAACTGCTCTTCTCATCAACCACTTTCAGCCTTCTTCACCTGTCACTCTGTAATGGCTGATGATTACCTGCTTAATGTGCCGTACTAATCATCCCTTTTATCACCCCTGGTAGCTTGTGATGGGATGTGCATGAGAAATGCCAACAACTGACAGCAAGGTGCTTTCCTCCATTCTGCCTTGATACTTATTTGATGGCCTTGATATTAATCTGATCGCCTTGATACTTATTTGACGGCCTTGATACTTATTCAAAGGCCTTGATACTTAATCGAGGGCTTTGATACTTATTCAAAGGCCTTGATACCTAATCGAGGGCTTTGATACTTATTCGAGGGCCTTGATACTTAATCGAGGGCTTTGATACTTATTCGAGGGCCTTGATACTTATTTGAAGGCCTTGATTCTTATTTGAGGGCCTTGATACTTATTCGAAGGCCTTGATACTTATTCGAGGGCCTTGATACAAATTCGAGGGCCTTGATACTTATTCGAGGGCCTTGATACTTATTTGAAGGCCTTGATTCTTATTTGAGGGCCTTGATACTTATTCGAAAGCCTTGATACTTATTCAAGGGCTTTGATACTTTATTGAGGGCCTTGATACTTATTCGACAGCCTTGATACTTATTCGAGGGCCTTGATACTTATTCGAGGGCCTTGATACTTATTCGACAGCCTTGATACTTATTCGAGGGCCTTGATACTTATTCGACAGCCTTGATACTTATTCAAAGGCCTTGATACTTATTTGAGGGCCTTGATACGTATTCGAAGGCCTTGATACTTTTTTCCAACTCATCTTCCTCCCCTCTTGTACTTTCTTTCCTACATCCAGTCTGCATGCTGTGGTGTAGAAAGAGTGCTTCTGCTGCTTGAGGACAGCCACAAGTTGTAGACCAGGGGAATTCCACTGTGAGTGTGTAATTTTTATCACATGGGAGCCTCGTCTGGAAAGAGCTGTGTTTGCAGTGACACAAACACTGAATGAATGGTTGTGGGACATCGGTATTACCAGTTTACATTGACATTTAGTCATATAGCAGACGATCTGATCCAGAGCAAGTACAGGAACATTCCCCCTGAGGGAAGTAGGCTGAAGTGCCTTGCCCTAGGACACAACATCATGTTTGCACGGCCGGGATTTGAACCAGCAACCTTCTGATTACTAGCTCAGAGCTCCAAGTAGATTATCAAGTAGAGAAACACATCAACACTCAGTAATTGTCATCCGTCATGTATGTTACCATGTCAGATATGTCATGTATGTTACCATGTCAGATATAATGGAAGAACATTAACCACAGGCTGACATTCCTGCTTCTGTCCAATCATCATGATCTAAAACAGCAGAAAGAGCTTAGTGTGAATATGTTCAAATCTGTGATGCCAGCAGACTTCAGGGTGTGAGGAGACCTGGTCTGTATCAGGGATGTGGATCTGGCTGGTCTGGATCAGGGATGTGGATCTGGCTGGTCTGGATCAGGGATGTGGATCTGGCTGGTCTGGATCAGGGATGTGGATCTGGCTGGTCTGGATCAGGGATGTGGATCTGGCTGGTCTGGATCAGGGATGTGGATCTGGCTGGTCTGGATCAGGGATGTGGATCTGGCTGGTCTGGATCAGGCATGTGGATCTGGCTGGTCTGGATCAGGCATGTGGATCTGGCTGGTCTGGATCAGGGATGTGGATCTGGCTGGTCTGGATCAGGCATGTGGATCTGGCTGGTCTGGATCAGGGATGTGGATCTGGCTGGTCTGGATCAGGGATGTGGATCTGGCTGGTCTGGATCAGGGATGTGGATCTGGCTGGTCTGGATCAGGGATGTGGATCTGGCTGGTCTGGATCAGGGATGTGGATCTGGCTGGTCTGGATCAGGCATGTGGATCTGGCTGGTCTGGATCAGGAATGTGGATCTGGCTGGTCTGGATCAGGGATGTGGATCTGGCTGGTCTGGATCAGGGATGTGGATCTGGCTGGTCTGGATCAGGGATGTGGATCTGGCTGGTCTGGATCAGGGATGTGGATCTGGCTGGTCTGGATCAGGCATGTGGATCTGGCTGGTCTGGATCAGGGATGTGGATCTGGCTGGTCTGGATCAGGGATGTGGATCTGGCTGGTCTGGATCAGGGATGTGGATCTGGCTGTTAACTGCTGATCTAACTCCATGTGTGGATACATTCCTGAAAGAGCTCCAGATTTCATGCTTTGGTTGGATCCTGAGTGGCTGAAGATAATAAAGGAACACAAAGCATGTCAGCGCTTTGAGAGATTAGACCTCACAAAAGATTCTAGTCCAGTGAAATGACTCCATAGTCCAGGTCTGCTGAGTCTGAAGTCTGAAGCTTCTCTGCGCCTGTCCTGCATCATGTGACCACCTCCTGTCCTGCATCATGTGACCAGCTCCTGTCCTGTATCATGTGACCACCTCCTGTCCTGCATCATGTGACCACCTCCTGTCCTGCATCATGTGACCAGTGCCTGTCCTGCATCATGTGACCACCTCCTGTCCTGCATCATGTGACCACCTCCTGTCCTGCATCATGTGACCACCTCCTGTCCTGCATCATGTGACCACCTCCTGTCCTGCATCATGTGACCAGCGCCTGTCCTGCATCATTTGACCAGCCCTGTCCTGCATCATTTGACCACCTCCTGTCCTGCATCATGTGACCACCTCCTGTCCTGCATCATGTGACCACCTCCTGTCCTGCATCATGTGACCACCTCCTGTCCTGCATCATGTGACCAGTGCCTGTCCTGCATCATGTGACCCGCTCCTGTCCTGCATCATGTGACCCGCTCCTGTGAATAACACTGGAGGTGGTTGCAAATCTTTGAAGTTTTTCCCGCCAACTCTTTCCCTGCTTTCCTGCCACATGCTTCCTGCTTCCCAACCCTGACAGGGTGATACTGAGGTGCTTCTTTCAAACCCTCACATATGAAAGATGCCTGCTCCATCAGGGTGTGTAGAGGTACAAACCCTCAGAGGTTTGGTGTTTCTCAGTGGACTGAACAGCAGAAACCTGCTGAGACACTCTGGGATGAGAGGACATTGTTAAGGCCGATGTCACGGACCCGGAAGTAATTCAAGTGGCGCTGCAACGCTAAAGTGAGTTTTGTGGCTCGCCTGATTTATGGATCCAGATAAAGGTTTCAAAGCTTTTTTTAAAGAGCTCAGACGCTAACACACATCCTATCCTGCTGTGTTGATCTAAGGTCTGTCTTTGTGAAATATTACACATGGTGTCTGCTGTCACCGCACAGTGGGAGGACGAGGCTGCTTGGCTTCTGGATTTAGAAAGAGGTGAAGGCATCTCTCCTGTGACAGCCTGTCTAACAGCCCTGAGCGTTCAGGTCAGGTTCATGCTGGTTCCAGGAACATGACATCTGATCTAGTCTGCAGGATATCTCGGCCTCACCTGTTCTAGAATATTATTTGTGAAAGGAGATGGATGATTCACCTCTTATTTCTTTTGTCCCTTTTAAAGTAAATGTCAAGCCATTTAAATGTTACATGTCAAGAAAATTTACTTTCCAAAGAGGGCTTGATATTGAAAATGCAGTTCAAGCTCATGACATTTACAAAGGTATTTAATGAGTCGTAGTGAGCTATTCTGCCTTGGGGTTGCACAGACATTGACTATTTGGAGCTCCTCTGGTTAAAGACACTCCAGTACAGTTTCTTAATAGAGACAACAACAAAGTTATTGGATGGGGAGTCTGGGGATATGATGGTGGGCAGCAGACTGGAGCCTGGAGGATATGGTGGTGGGTAGCAGCCTGGAGGATATGGTGGTGGGCAGCAGACTGGAGCCTGGAGGATATGGTGGTGGGTAGCAGCCTGGAGGATATGGTGGTGGGCAGCAGACTGGAGCCTGGAGGATATGGTGGTGGGCAGCAGACTGGAGCCTGGAGGATATGGTGGTGGGCAGCAGACTGGAGCCTGGAGGATATGATGGTGGGCAGCAGACTGGAGGATATGGTGGTGGGCAGCAGACTGGAGCCTGGAGGATATGGTGGTGGGCAGCAGACTGGAGGATATGGTGGTGGGCAGCAGACTGGAGCCTGGAGGATATGGTGGTGGGCAGCAGACTGGAGCCTGGAGGATATGGTGGTGGGCAGCAGACTGGAGCCTGGAGGATATGGTGGTGGGCAGCAGACTGGAGCCTGGAGGATATGGTGGTGGGCAGCAGACTGGAGCCTGGAGGATGTGGTGGGTAACAGACTGGAGCCTGGAGGATATGGTGGTGGGTAGCAGACTGGAGCCTGGAGGATATGGTGGTGGGCAGCAGACTGGAGCCTGGAGGATATGGTGGTGGGCAGCAGACTGGAGGATATGGTGGTGGGCAGCAGACTGGAGGATATGATGGTGGGCAGACTGATGTTGCTTAAATGAATCAAACATTTCGACTGTACGTCTCCCTTTTGGGCTTTTTCCTTCCTTTTTCAGCTCAGAGCTTAGAGACTTGATCTTGGGAACGTATGAAATCCCAGAATAAACCTATAATTTCCTTCGCCTGTGTAATGCTAGAACGTTTGACATTTGGCACATTGTGAACTCAGCTTTGGTTGCTAGGCTAACAGCTAAATTTAATGTTGAACAGCCAGTCTGTTAAAAGAGCTTGACATTTTCATCTCCTAATTCAAGTCGTTAATTAGTTTCTGGTGATGGAAAGTCTGATATTGTTGTGAGCTTTCTGGTGTGCTCCTTTCAAACGTAACTCTGTCAATCCTTCACAACTTGAAAACTCATGCACATGGAATGCATAGGTACTTGAACTAATACAGAATACTGTTGGAATACAGAAAATATGGAGGTGGAAGTGGAGAGCATAGGTGTGGAGAAAGAGATGTTTCTTTGCTCAGCATCTTCCTGCAGATAGGAATCTCCTGGCGATGCCTTTGATAAAACCATCCATTCCACAGTGCAGCAGTAAACTCAGTCATGAATCAAACAAGAGAAGACGACTAAAGGGGAATTTATTTTACTAACCTGCTGACTGTGATTTACTCTTCAATTAAAGCTTCTGTCATAGCTCCTCTGTCCTCCCTCTGCCTCCCTCTGCCTCCTGCTCCTCTGTCCTCCCTCTGCCTCCCTCTGCCTCCTGCTCCTCTGTCCCTCCTCTGCCTCCTGCTCCTCTGTCCCTCCTCTGCCTCCTGCTCCTCTGTCCCTCCTCTGCCTCCTGCTCCTCTGTCCTCCCTCTGCCTCCTGCTCCTCAGCTTGGCTCCTCACTGGAGTGCTGCTGATTCCCCCGGCCTGTGACTCAAGTACTGCTGCCACCATGCAGCCTCCTGCTCTCAAACATGGTTCTCTGGAGGTTCTCCCACAGTGATTTCTAGGACCTGTATCATGTGCTGGACTGAAAGGTCAACATGGGGCTGACTGGACACTTTGCCATTTCCTCTGAAACTCATTTCCTTCTATCCACACATCATGGCTCGCTGCGTTAGCTCTCTGTTTGATGAAACTGAAATATGTTTGTGTTTCATTTATTTTTCACGAAGCCCCAAAGGTAGATTCCCAAGGCAGACTTGTGTTGCTTTAATGGGAAGGTGGTTAGGATCTAGGGCATGTGCTATTCTTGCGTGGATACCAGAGTCAAAACAGGTTAATGTTGTGCAACCTTATCTTCGAGGGGACATGGATTTTGTCATCTGGATTTAAGAATGAAAAGGAGGATGTTTTGATTTATCTACCTTACATAATGAGTCCTGGACTGTATTCTGCGCTGTATCATTGAGTCAAGTTGCCCATTCAGACACTACAGGAGACACAGGAATGGACATATTGGACCCCTGAGTCAAGTGTTCTATCTCCCTGTGCAGGCTGGCACAGCAGGCGTGTGGTTAAGGTCAACAAGGTTTTCTTCCTCTGACTGTGACCCTGATGAGGTGGTTTTTTTAACTCTGGGTGACAAAAGGATGTCTGCTGACTTTTCAAACCACAGAGAAACAAACAGGTTCAGAGAAGATAAACAACTTAGTGTCCCTCTGCTCTTCCAGGCTGAGGCACTTCCTGTCCTTATAACCCCCACAGGAACACATGAAGAAGTGAGATTCCCTCCATGGTCTCGTCTCTGTAACAGAATGTGGGAATCATCACAAAGTCCTTAGATGTTTCAATGCTATTTCAGGACTGTTATTAAAGGGGGCTGCAGGTGTGTGTGGTTGAGTATAGCTGAGTAGTGGAACATTCCTTGCACAATAACCCCCTCCCCCCCTCCCATGTTCATTGTTTAGATTCATAAGGAGCTCCTGCAGGTTATACTGACGTCTGGAACAGAGCTCAGTGACCTGCAGTGTTGAGGACTGACAGGTGGTCAGGGCCAGAGGGTCAGAGATGCTCACAGATAGACCAGGTGGGGGAGACCTGGGGGAGGCCTAGGGGAGGTGGGGGAGGCCTGGGGGGGAAAGAGGGCTTTCAGCTGATGAACTGTGGATGAAGGTACTGAGGTTTGCCCCGTCTGACGAGAGCATCTCTGAAGCCGTATTTAGGAGATCATTTGAAGAGAAGTCAGTTTCATCCAGAACACCAAGGCTGTAATTAGAAAGGTTCTCTTAAACGCTGTTATCAGCAGCACCCCCTCATTTGATTGGACGGTGGTTCATCTGTCTGACCCCCAACATGTCAGTTCTGATGCACTGAGTGGTTAATAAGCGGCGCTTTATGCAAATGAGACGCTGCACTTCCTGTTTATCTCCTCTGAGCGGAGGTCTGCCTCTTCTTGATGAGCCTCCTTCTCTCCTGCCTCATCCCCTGCCTCATCCCCTGCCTCATCCCCTGCCTCATCTCCTGCCTCATCCCCTGCCTCATCTCCTGCCTCATCCCCTGCCTCATCTCCTGCCTCATCCCCTGCCTCATCTCCTGCCTCATCTCCTGCCTCATCCCCTGCCTCATCCCCTGCCTCATCCCCTGCCTCATCCCCTGCCTCATCCCCTGCCTCATCCCCTGCCTCATCACCTGCCTCATCTCCTGCCTCATCTCCTGCCTCATCTCCTGCCTCATCCCCTGCCTCATCTCCTGCCTCATCCCCTGCCTCATCCCCTGCCTCATCCCCTGCCTCATCCCCTGCCTCATCCCCTGCCTCATCCCCTGCCTCATCCCCTGCCTCATCACCTGCCTCATCTCCTGCCTCATCTCCTGCCTCATCTCCTGCCTCATCCCCTGCCTCATCTCCTGCCTCATCCCCTGCCTCATCCCCTGCCTCATCCCCTGCCTCATCCCCTGCCTCATCACCTGTGTGGTGGAAGATCAGAATCAGAAGAGGGTTTTATTACCATGAAAATGAACGTGAATTAACTGTGTCAGGAAGATGCAGACAATGAACATATATACAGATCTTATTTATTTTTGAAAAGCAGAAATGTATAACTGAAATGTAGAAGTCTAATACTAAAGATCTGAATGTTTGTACAGGTGTGTCTTCCCCAGCTCTTCCTGCCTGTCGGGGGAGGGGGGGGGGACAGGACACGAGGGCCCTCCCTCAAAGGAGAGTGTGACTCCATCAATCTGTTATGACTCTTCTGCTCTGTAATGAACCTGCCAGATGAATCTATTGATGAGGAGTCAGAGCTCTAAGCTAGGCTAATGCTGCTCTTAGTCTGTGATTGATGATCGGCTGCTGTAAGCGCTCCGAACCTGAGAGCTGCTGAGCACGCTCTGTGATTCTACCCAAGACAGCTGCATTGTGGGTAACCCAGGAACAGCCAGTAGTGAACCGATTGTGATGCAAATGAACCCCCTGTTCACTGTATAAGCTGTATTTCTCTCTTTTTCTGATTTACCTAGACTCAGTACATGAAACCCTGTCTTGTTACAATGATGGTATTGAAATACGAGAAGCGCCTGATCTGGTCTAAAATGAGGCGGGATGAGAGCCAGCAGCTTCTGACTGAGTCAGAATGGAAACTGATTAGAATTTGTTATCGTCCTCAGGAGAAGTAATGAACAAGTTTCCTCTGACACAGATCAGAGGTTCATATCTGATGGGGTTTCTGTGGTGTTCTGTAGAGCTGGTGTTCATCTTCTGGATGGTGGCGTTGGTCTGTAGAGCTGGTGTTCATCTTCTGGATGGTGGCGTTGGTCTGTAGAGCTGGTGTTCATCTTCTGGATGGTGGTGTTGGTCTGTAGAGCTGGTGTTCATCTTCTGGATGGTGGCGTTGGTCTGTAGAGACAGTGTTCATCTTCTGGATGGTGGCGTTGATCTGTAGAGGTGGTGTTCATCTTCTGGATGGTGGCGTTGGTCTGTAGAGACAGTGTTCATCTTCTGGATGGTGGCGTTGGTCTGTAGAGACAGTGTTCATCTTCTGGATGGTGGCGTTGGTCTGTAGAGACAGTGTTCATCTTCTGGATGGTGGCGTTGGTCTGTAGAGACAGTGTTCATCTTCTGGATGGTGGCGTTGGTCTGTAGAGACAGTGTTCATCTTCTGGATGGTGGCATTGGTCTGTAGAGACAGTGTTCATCTTCTGGATGGTGGTGTTGGTCTGTAGAGACGACTAAAAAAAGTAATGGAAAAAAATGGAGTGGTGGGGTATTAAATATTAATATTACTATTATTATTATTATATAGTATAATTATTATAAATGTATAATATTTAATACCCAATCACTCAGCTCCCCAGGACAACTACTTTTTATATTGTGACAGCCATTTATTTGTTATTAACGTTTTCCTTTTATGATACTTGGTTGTTGCACTTTTATAACTGCTTCATGGCTACTGTCGTATCTGAAGAATGTGTTATAATGAGTAAGCAAATGTCTTTGACATGACTTGACTGGAAAGATTTCCTCTCCTGTGTGAACATGAAGTGTTCAGGCTGTTCAGGACTCCATCTTCAACCTTGATTCCAGCAGGAGTCATTAACCACCAATCAGAATCCTTGATTCCTTGATGACTCGTTCAAACAGCTGCTGAAACTGTGTTGAAGCTGGAGATGAAGGGAGGAGGTGGGGGGAGCGTTCAAGACAACAGGACTCTCACTGTGCCCTGTTGGATTACAACATCACTGCCTCAGGGTTTGAATGGTTGCAGGATGTTAACATGGAAGAAATCCCACAGCCTGAAATCATGTTTGTCTTGTCACTGCGAGAATTATGAACCTGTCTTACTGTGAGGATGGTGAACCTGTCTTACTGTGAGGATGGTGAACCTGTCTTACTGTGAGGATGGTGAACCTGTCTTACTGTGAGGATGGTGAACCTGTCTTACTGTGAGGATGGTGAACCTGTCTTACTGTGAGGATGGTGAACCTGTCTTACTGTGAGGATGGTGAACCTGTCTTACTGTGAGGATGGTGAACCTGTCTTACTGTGAGGATGGTGAACCTGTCTTACTGTGATGAAGGATTCTAAGCTTGTGTGTGTCTGTGTGTGTGTGTGTGTGTGTGTGTGTGTGTGTGTCTGTGTGTGTGTGTGTGTGTGTGTGTGTGTCCTGCAGGAACACACCTACCATGAGAGCAGGGCTTGGATTGATGTGTTATGTATCACATGGTGGGACGGGCTGTTCCCTAGTATGAGTGTGTTTCCTGTCAACCCTGAGCCAAGCCTATCCCTGTACACACACACACACACACACACACACACACACACCCTACTTGTGCTCAGACTGACGCTGATTAGATGATATTTCAACATCTGTGGACAGTGTTTGAAGATGTGGGCAAGCCTGGGCTGAGGATCAGCGGAGCCCTGTCTTCCTGCTCTCTCTGTCCTGTCTTCCTGCTCTCTCTGTCCTGTCTTCCTGCTCTCTCTGTCCTGTCTTCCTGCTCTCTGTCCTGTCTTCCTGCTCTCTCTGTCCTGTCTTCCTGCTCTCTCTGTCCTGTCTTCCTGCTCTCTGTCCTGTCTTCCTGCTCTCTCTGTCCTGTCTTCCTGCTCTCTCTGTCCTGTCTTCCTGCTCTCTCTGTCCTGTCTTCCTGCTCTCTCTGTCCTGTCTTCCTGCTCTCTGTCCTGTCTTCCTGCTCTCTCTGTCCTGTCTTCCTGCTCTCTCTGTCCTGTCTTCCTGCTCTCTGTCCTGTCTTCCTGCTCTCTCTGTCCTGTCTTCCTGCTCTCTCTGTCCTGTCTTCCTGCTCTCTCTGTCCTGTCTTCCTGCTCTCTGTCCTGTCTTCCTGCTCTCTGTCCTGTCTTCCTGCTCTCTGTCCTGTCTGTCTCTTTCCATTCATTCCAGCAGGCTGTCTGTTCCATACTGTACCTCACCCTCCTAGACAGCACCAGGGTACGACTATATAGGTCTGGGGTTGATTTGATATTGTCTGGTGTGTGTGTGTGTGTGTGTGTGTGTGTGTGTGTGAGTGTGTGTATGTGGTGTGTGTGTGTGTGTGCGCTCCCACAGGCCTTGAGCTCTGGTTGGGAGACATTCCTCAGCAGCTGGGTGTGTCAGGCAGAGTAAAGTATTTTCAGCTGTCGAGAGCAACAGAAAGTCAAACGTTTAGAAATCTAATAATAGTTTGTGTTTTTGTGTAAAAAACAGCACTTTGGACAGAGACACACACAGATTAATCATTTGCTGGATCAGTGTGCCACAGTGGTTAACTGTGGGTGTTTAGAGTTCTCTAACCCTGGTCTTAGTGTGGTGTGTGTAGTACTGTTTGTTGCGCTGCAAACAATGATTGTCCTTGCAAGGATCTGTTTGTGTTTGCACATGTGCTAACAACCATCTTACATCAATTACTGTTGTATATCTGGCCTCTCTCTCCAGCAGTATTTAAACGTGTGTGTGTGTTTTTCCTGTGCTTGGCTTTGCAGAGGCAGTTAGTACTTTATGCATTAGCCAAAAGCTGGGACCTTGATAAACGCTTTACTTGGCCCTGATGCAGGATTGTAATTCTCTGTTATTTTCTAATTTGTTTATATGGAGCTGAACCTTGGTATTGATCATGCTTAAAGAGGTCCATGGAGCGCTCCCAGACCACAGACTTAGAATTCAGCTTAGTCAGTTCTCTCTGTGATGGCAGCAGTTAAACATGCCTGGTCTGTGAGGGTCTGTGAGGTTCTGTACCCTGGAGGTCTCACACTCCTTCCAGAACCTTCTGACAGGTCACTGTAGATCAGCTGCAGCAGGCAGGAGGCTGAGACAGAAGTGAATTCAGACTTGAACTTGTTTAGGGAGAAGTGAGGAATGGCTGTGGGACAGACCTGGGGGGGGGGGGCTGCTTAACTAACCTGATGTAGCATGAGAACACTCCTGCTTTATGGAGGGGAAAGGTTCATGTCGTCTTGTGGCCACATGAACTAACCAGCTCATTGGAACACTGCTGATCCGATTCTGATTCTGATTCTGATTCTGATTCTGATATTCAGAGAAGGAGAATCCCTTCATCCTGTCAGGGCTCCTGTGTGGGTGCAGACTGTCTTCATGCAGGCTGTCTTCATGCAGGCTGTCTTCATGCAGGCTGTCTTCATGCAGGCTGTGTGGGTGCAGGCTGTCTTCATGCAGGCTGTCTTCATGCAGACTGTCTTCATGCAGGCTGTCTTCATGCAGACTGTCTTCATGCAGGCTGTCTTCATGCAGGCTGTCTTCATGCAGACTGTCTTCATGCAGACTGTCTTCATGCAGACTGTCTTCATGCAAACTGTCTTCATGCAGACTGTCTTCATGCAGACTGTCTTCATGCAGACTGTCTTCATGCAGACTGTCTTCATGCAGACTGTCTTCATGCAGGCTGTCTTCATGCAGGCTGACTGTCTTCATGCAGACTGTCTTCATGCAGACTGTCTTCATGCAAACTGTCTTCATGCAGGCTGTCTTCATGCAGACTGTCTTCATGCAGGCTGTCTTCATGCAGACTGTCTTCATGCAGACTGTCTTCATGCAGACTGTCTTCATGCAGGCTGTCTTCATGCAGACTGTCTTCATGCAGGCTGTCTTCATGCAGGCTGTCTTCATGCAGTCTGTCTTCATGCAGGCTGTCTTCATGCAGGCTGTCTTCATGCAGGCTGTCTTCATGCAGACTGTCTTCATGCAGACTGTCTTCATGCAGACTGTCTTCATGCAGGCTGTCTTCATGCAGACTGTCTTCATGACATTGCAGCTCGTCCTCTAAGTGGGTAATTAAGTAGCAACAGTTCATTCATACTGCAGAGCTGGTTTGCAGTGAGCTGCTGCTGCTGGGATCTCAGCCAGCGACTGATTTCCTGGACGTGTCGGTCCAGAACTGACTAATCAACGTTTGAACTGCTCATCTGAGGCTGCCTGCCTCTACTCTCTGCCTCTACTCTCTGCCTCTGCTGCCTGCCTCTGCTCTCTGCCTCTACTGCCTGCCTCTGCCCTCTGCTGCCTGCCTCTGCTGCCTGCCTCTGCTCTCTGCCTCTGCTGCCTGCCTCTGCTCTCTGCCTCTGCTGTCTTCCTCTGCTCTCTGCCTCTGCTCTCTGCTGCCTGCCTCTGCTCTCTGCCTCTGCTCTCTGCTGCCTGCCTCTGCCCTCTGCCTCTGCTTCACGCCTCTGGAGAATCCTGAATTCTTTCACAGCTGATTTCCCTCCATGCTGCTCTTCATTGTTAGAGGACTGTGACCTGGTTAATTTAGTTGTCAATCAGCCTTGTGAAGCTTTCCTTTTTAATTCTCTTCTGCTTGTCTTTCTTCTTGCCTGCATGCATGCCTCCCCCTCTCCCTCCCTCCCTCCCTCCCTCCCTCCCTCCCTCTTTTTGATCCTCTGCCCCACATGCTTCTGGGAGTGCAGCAGACTCTGCACAGGTGGCTGAGGTGAGGCATTCAAAAGGATGAAATCATCTGTCTGTGGAGCTACAGCATGAGGTGTGTGTGTGTGTGTGTGTTCTCAGCTGTTTAATATATCCTCCTGTCTTCTCCTCCCAGCTTCTTAAGGTGTCTGTAGATCTGCAGATGCTGCAGACCCCCACTGCAATGCACACACACACACACACACACACACACACACACACACACACACACACACACACACACACACACACACACACAGGTGTTGTGTAACTAGAGAGAGTCAGGCTTCAGAGTGCAGTGGACCAGGTATGAGGTCACCAGCATGTGTGACCTGATTGGCTGGAGTCCTACTGGGTCAGTTTCTTTCCCCTGGCTACTCAGAGCTGATGATGACTATAATGATCTGAAAGAGGATTGGCTTTCTGTCCAGACCTTGATAAAGACATGTTCTCATGTAGTTCACATGTAGCTCACATGTAGCTCACATGTAGCTCACATGTAGCTCACATGTAGCTCACATGTAGCTCACTGTTTACATGTTTCTGAGAAGGTAACACATGTTGGGGAAGAGCATGTTGGTGGCCTTTGACTGTGTAGCCTTAGCATAGCCCAGCAAAGACCCCAGCCAGGCTGTAAGCAGCGTCCCAGACCAGGCTATAAGCAGCCTCCCAGACCAGGCTGTAAGCAGCGTCCCAGACCAGGCTGTAAGCAGCGTCCCAGACCAGGCTGTAAGCAGCGTCCCAGACCAGGCTGTAAGCAGCCTCCCAGACCAGGCTGTAAGCAGCGTCCCAGACCAGGCTGTAAGCAGCGTCCCAGACCAGGCTGTAAGCAGCGTCCCAGACCAGGCTGTTAGCAGCCTCCCAGACCAGGCTGTAAGCAGCGTCCCAGACCAGGCTGTTAGCAGCCTCCCAGACCAGGCTGTAAGCAGCGTCCCAGACCAGGCAGCAGCACTCTGGCCACTCTTTAAGCTGTCCTGATTGGCTTTGACCTCATTGCATTATGGGTACTTGGCACTCCCCAGTTAGCTTTGAACAGACTTCAGACAGTTTAGTTTGACACTAAAGCACTAAGCTGTAAAGCAACAGGGCCGCACCTTGTTCTGTCTCTCTTTCAGTTTGAGGGAAAACAAGTGATGTTGATGAACCAGCTGGGATAGTGGGTGAACCAGCTGGGATAGTGGGTGAACCAGCTGGGTTAGTGGATGAACCAGCTGGGTTAGTGGATGAACCATCTGGGTTAGTGGGTGAACCAGCTGGGTTAGTGGGTGAACCAGCTGGGTTAGTGGATGAACCAGCTGGGTTAGTGGGTGAACCAGCTGGGTTAGTGGGTGAACCAGCTGGGTTAGTGGGTGAACCAGCTGGGTTAGTGGATGAACCAGCTGGGATAGTGGATGAACCAGCTGGGTTAGTGGGTGAACCAGCTGGGTTAGTGGATGAACCAGCTGGGTTAGTGGGTGAACCAGTTAACTGTGTGCTGCTAACTGGTCATATTCCTGCTCTGGACTGAGACTGGAGCTGGCCCAGATAGGATGGGGAATTTCAGAGGTAAGAGAAGAGCGAAGATACAAATCATAAGTCTTTCTTTGTTATGAAGGGAGGGGGGAGGGGGGGGGGTAGAGTGGGATGGGAGGGGGGGAAGGGGGGGAGGGGGGTTTGATGGGGGGGTTTTCTTTCCGCATAATTGCTTTTCTGGGAAAGTATTACCCAGATCTACTCGGCTTCTATAACACAGAAGAAAGGGTCTCCAACACGACTCCTGCTGGATCCACTTCCTGCTTGGTGTTTCTGAACGTACTGTTGATAAATACTCAATACTTCCATTCACATTCATACATTTAGGAGACGCTTTTATCCAGAACGACTTCCAAGAGAGTTTTGCAAAAGAGCATCAATCACTGATCAGAACAATGATATAGCCCTGAAACATACATCATGTGGAACCAAACAAGTTCCAAAGGGAGGAGCCACAAGAGCATTCAGTTAAACAAATTACAATTAAATAACATGAACTTCAAACATACAATAGTGTACCTTTTGGAAAGCAAGTAACCATAATAATATACCTCACAGTGAGTACAGGAATTTCTAATCGGTTACAACTGACCAACAGAGCAACATGTCCCTCATGAAGAGTCATTGTGATCTTGGAGGAAACTAACATCAGGAGCAGTGTTGTTGTTGTTGAAACCACAGAGTTGTGGATAGGCTTGGGTGTTTTTCTGTAACCCTACCTGAAGCGATGAACCAGCTGAACAGCATGTTAGCTGTGATCCCAGCTGACTGCAGCGCAGCAACACAGCATGTCAGCAACTTCTGCCTGGTTTAGAGAAGAAGAAAGAGTGACCAGTCCTGACTGTCTTGTCTGCACAGCTGTCTGTCTGCCTGACTGTGTGTGTGGTGTGTGTGGTGTATGTGTGTGGTGTGTGTGTGGTGTGTGTGGGGGGGTGCCATAGTTAATACCTGATGCTCTGTCAGGGTAGTATGGTGATACACTGGCAGCCCACCAATCACTGGAGCACACTGCCAACAATGAGGAAGGGATATTAGAACAGACAGTTTGATGGCTGTGTGCTGAGCAGTGTGGGTGTGTGTGTGTGTGTGTGTGTGTGTGTGTGTGTGTGGGAGGGGGGGGGGCTCCAGACTTTGGTGTCAGCCAGGATGTTGTTTAATCTGCTCTCTGTCTCACAACAGATTCACTGTAGCAGCAGGGAGAGGAAAAGGGACTCCACTAGGCAAGCTAGACCCCAGCTCTGTTCCTGTTCTAGACCCCAGCTCTGTTCCTGTTCTAGACCCCAGCTCTGTTCCTGTTCTAGACCCCAGCTCTGTTCCTGTTCTAGACCCCAGCTCTGTTCCTGTTCTAGACCCCAGCTCTGTTCCTGTTCTAGACCCCAGCTCTGTTCCTGTTCTAGACCCCAGCTCTGTTCCTGTTCTAGACCCCAGCTCTGTTCCTGTTCTAGACCCAGCTCTGCTCCTGTTCTAGACCCAGCTCTGTTCCTGTTCTAGACCCCAGCTCTGTTCCTGTTCTAGACCCCAGCTCTGTTCCTGTTCTAGACCCAGCTCTGTTCCTGTTCTAGACCCCAGCTCTGTTCCTGTTCTAGACCCCAGCTCTGTTCCTGTTCTAGACCCCAGCTCTGTTCCTGTTCTAGACCCCAGCTCTGTTCCTGTTCTAGACCCAGCTCTGTTCCTGTTCTAGACCCCAGCTCTGTTCCTGTTCTAGACCCCAGCTCTGTTCCTGTTCTAGACCCCAGCTCTGTTCCTGTTCTAGACCCCAGCTCTGTTCC
>CM059291.1:617500-647500 GCA_030340665.1 Neosalanx taihuensis
TCCCCTCTCTCTTCTCTCCTCCCCTCTCCTTCTCTCTCTCCCCCCTCTCTTCTCTCTCTCCCCCTCTCTGTTCTCTCTCCCCCTCTCTTCTCTCTCTCCCCTCTCTCTTCTCTCTCCCCCCTCTCTTCTCTCTCTCCCCCTCTCTCTTCTCTCTCCCCCTCTCTTCTCTCTCCCCCTCTCTCTTTCTCCTCTCCCCCTCTCTTCTCTCTCTCCCCCTCTCTTCTCTCTCTCCCCTCTCTCTCTCTCTCTCCCCTCTCTCTCCCTCTCCCCCTCTCTCTCTCTCTCTCTCCCCCCCTCTCTTCTCTCTCTCTCCTCTCTTCGCTCTCTCCCCCTCTCTTCTCTCTCTCCCCCTCTCTCCTCTCTCTCTCCCCCTCTCTTCTCTCTCTCCCCTCTCTCTTCTCTCTTCTCTCTCTCCCCTCTCTTCTCTCTCTCCCCCTCTCTCTTCTCTCTCTCCCCTCTCTTCTCTCTCTCCCCCTCTCTTCTCTCTCTCCCCCTCTCTTCTCTCTCTCCCCCTCTCTCTCTCCCCCCCCCACTCTTCTCCCCCCCCCCACTCTTCTTTGACCCACCATGTTGGGACTCCACAGTAAGGGCCTGGTACAGGGCCTGGTTACCATGGCAGTGTGTTAGCAGTACACTGCACACACTACACAATCACCTCTACTGTACACACTACACACACTGGTGATATTAGCAGCTAGCAATGTAAGCTAGCAGGTAGCAGGATGAATGAAGTCCTTCATTGTACTGGCTCTCCTTTAACCTGGGTCCTTATTGAGTCCAATCCCTCTAGTGGAAGCGGTCTGGTGTTGAAGCGTGGTGAAGCGTGGTGAAGCGTGGTGAAGCGTGGTGAAGTGTGGTGAAGTGTGGTGAAGCGTGGTGAAGCGTGGTGAAGCGTGGTGAGCGTGGTGAAGCGTGGTGAAGCGTGGTGAAGCGTGTTGAAGCGTGTTGAAGTGTGGTGAAGCGTGGTGAAGTGTGGTGCTCGCTGCACCATGGAACGCACGCACACCCATTTACATGTATTCATTTAGCCGACGCTTTTATCCAAGGAGACTTCCAGGAGCGAGCTTTGTGAGTCTTGAGCCATTTCTTGAAGGTGGACAGACAATCAGTGTCTCTGATGGAGGTGGAGAGACAGTCTGTGTCTCTGATGGAGGTGGAGAGACAGTCTGTGTCTCTGTTGGAGGTGGAGAGACAGTCTGTGTCTCTGATGGAGGTGGAGAGACAGTCTGTGTCTCTGATGGAGGTGGAGAGACAGTCTGTGTCTCTGATGGAGGTGGAGAGACAGTCAGTGTCCTGATGGAGGCGGAGAGACAGTCAGTATCTGATGGAGGTGGAGAGACAGTCAGTGGCTTTGATGGAGGTGGAGAGACAGTCTGTGTCTCTGATGGAGGTGGAGAGACAGTCAGTGTCTGATGGAGGTGGGGAGACAGTCAGTGTCTGATGGAGGTGGAGAGACAGTCAGTGTCTCTGATGGAGGTGGAGAGACAGTCAGTGTCTGATGGAGGTGGAGAGACAGTCAGTGTCTGATGGAGGTGGAGAGACAGTCAGTGTCTCTGATGGAGGTGGAGAGACAGTCAGTGGCTTTGATGGAGGTGGAGAGACAGTCAGTGTCTCTGATGGAGGTGGAGAGACAGTCAGTGGCTTTGATGGAGGTGAGGAGACAGTCTGTATCTCTGATGGAGGTGGGGAGTTAATTCCACCATTGGGAGCCAGACAGGGGAAGAGCTTGTGTTGGGCTCTGGCGCTCTTGAGAGGTGGGACCACTAGATAGTTGTCAGAAGAAGATTGTAGGGGCAGGTGGGGGTGTAAGGCTGGAGGAGAGACTTGATGTAGTCGGGTGCAGTCCTGTTCACAGATCTGAAGGTCAGTACCAGGGTCTTGAATATGATACAGGCCATGATGGGAAGTCAGTGAGGGCGATGAGGAGGTGACATGACAGCGTCTGGGTAGGTTGAAGACCAAGCGGATGGCAGTTGTCTGTGAATCTTCTGGATTCAGTTTGAATTGTTTTGTTCTGCGTTGTCTGGGTGAGTTTTAGAACCAGATGATGTCTTCATACTGATGGTGGAAGTAGGGTGAGGTGGAGCTGTGGCGGCCATGTTGGTTTCACTTGGAAAGAGTCTCTAATTACGATGGATGGGTCATCCTGCTTTCTCTGGCCCTAATCTGCTCCCTCTCTCTCTGCTAGGGTGCCAACAGGGACAGCATCCTGGCCTCCATTATAGCTGCAGAAATGGAAGCCTGGCTTCGAGCAATTACCTTCTAGGAGTGACAGTGAAGTGAGAGATGGAGGGAGGGAATGATAGAGAGAGGGGAAGGGGGGCAGTGAGAGTGGAAGATAGGCAGGAAATAGAAAATGAGAGGATAAAATAGGGGGTGGGGGAGGTGGGGGAGGTGGGGTACAGGGCAGGAAGCAGATAGAGAGAGGGATGGGAGCAGTGAGAGTGGAAGAGGAAACATTAAAAAGTAAGATGTGGGAGGGATCTGTAGTACTGTGAGATGTAGCCTGTCAATCACCTCAGAGCTGGGCAGGTGGAGGGGGAGGGAGAGGGGAGGGAGGGGGAGATAATCTCCCTCAGTTTACATGGTGATGTTGGGGGCTCCATAGTGACGTGACGTCAGAGGCTCCAGGGGGCGGGGCTCTGAGACATGGGACCGCCCCCTCTCCTGGCCTGCTAATCCTCATCATCACAGCCACTCTAATCACCTTAGCCAGCAGTAGCAGTGTGGGACTGACCTAGCTCATAGCAGCAGGACTGACCTAGCTCAGAGCAGCAGGACTGACCTAGCTCAGAGCAGCAGGACTGACCTAGCTCAGAGCAGCAGGACTGACCTAGCTCAGAGCAGCAGGACTGACCTAGCTCAGAGCAGCAGGACTGACCTAGCTCAGGGCAGCAGGACTGACCTAGCTCAGGAAGCAGGAGAGGCTGGGGAGCCTCATGCCTCCAGCAGCCTGTGGGACAGGATAGTACCAGCCTGGCGTGGAGAAGGGCCGACAGGAAGTGGACACTCTAACAAACAGGAAGTGGACACTCTAACAAACAGGAAGAGGACACGCTAACAAGGTGGATTATTTACCCATGACCTGATCTTTGTTGCCGTGACTTGCTGTTGCAGTAAGTCCTCTCCTCCCCTCTCCTCTCCTCTCTGTCCAGGCACACAGCTCCCTCCCCTCTCCTCTCCTCTCCTCTCTGTCCAGTCACACAGCTCCCTCCCCTCTCCTCTCCTCTCTGTCCAGGCACACAGCTCCCTCCTCTCCTCTCCTCTCTGTCCAGGCACACAGCTCCCTCCTCCCCTTCCCTCTCCCCTTCAATAGACCTCCACCATGGAAAGTGTCCTAGATTGCTGTCTTTATCCACAGAACACCTCCTCTTCTCTCTTTTCTCTCCCTAGACCTCAGCTATCGATCCATCTGTGTATAATGTGTGTGTGTGTGTGTGTGCTACACCAGATGAATGACAGGTGTGTGTGTGTGTGTGTGTGGCTGCAGGAGTGTGTGTGTGTGTGTGTGTGTGTGTGTGTGTGATGACTTTGTGTGCAGAAGGTTTGTTCTGTTCAAGGCGACACAGATTGTCTTTGTGTTGGAGTCGCTCAGCCATCATCATCAGCCACAGCAGAGAGCTGCAGAAGCCCTCCAGTAGAGAGACTGCAGCCAATCTGAACAAGCAGGTGCAGGAAGAGAGAGACTAGAGGAGAGAAAGACAGGAAACAGACCGGAGAGAGAGAGACAGGAGAAGAGATACAGGAGGAGAGAGACTGGAGAGAGAGAGACTGGAGGAGAGAGAGACTGGATAGAGAGACAGGAGGAGAGATACAGGAGGAGAGAGACTGGAGAGAGAGAGAGAGACTGGAGGAGAGAGAGACTGGATAGAGAGAGACTGGAGAGAGAGAGACTGGAGTAGAGAGAGACTGGAGGAGAGAGAGACTGGAAGAGAGAGACTGGAGGAGAGAGACTGGAGGAGAGAGAGACTGGAGAGAGAGAGACTGTAGAGAGAGAGACTGGAGGAGAGAGAGACTGGAGAGAGAGAGGCTGGAGGGAGAGAGACTGGAGAGAGAGAGAGACTGGAGAGAGAGAGACTGGAGAGAGAGAGGCTGGAGGGAGAGAGAGACTGGAGAGAGAGAGAGACTGGAGAGAGAGAGACTGGAGAGAGAGAGGCTGGAGGGAGAGAGAGACTGGAGAGAGAGAGAGACTGGAGAGAGAGAGACTGGAGAGAGAGAGACTGGAGGTGGATGTAAGACAGTAAGCATCATAGAAGCAGAGGCAGACTGAGGTGAATAAGACAGGTGGCTAACTTGTCAAAATCCTCTCTGGTTGAATCTCCTATGGTCTCTGTGATGAAGCGTCCATGATGGGCAGCAGACATTAGGGGGCAGCAGACATTAGGGGGCAGCAGACATTAGAGGGCAGCAGACATTAGGGGGCAGCAGACATTAGGGGGCAGCAGACTTCAGGGGGCAGCAGACATTAGGGGGCAGCAGACATTAGGGGGCAGCAGACATTAGGGGGTAGCAGACATTAGGGGGCAGCAGACATTAGGGGGCTGCAGACATTAGGGGGCAGCAGACATTA
Organism: Neosalanx taihuensis; assembly: GCA_030340665.1. NCBI lineage: Eukaryota > Metazoa > Chordata > Actinopteri > Osmeriformes > Salangidae > Neosalanx > Neosalanx taihuensis. The sequence goes on from CM059291.1 coordinate 622,071, forward strand.
GGGGGCAGCAGACATTAGGGGGCAGCAGACTTCAGGGGGCAGCAGACATTAGGGGGCAGCAGACATTAGGGGGCAGCAGACATTAGGGGGCAGCAGACATTAGGGGGCAGCAGACATTAGGGGGCAGCAGACATTAGGGGGCAGTCCCTAAATCTGTATTATAGACTTGTTTGTTTCACCCATCATTCTTTTACAGTGTCTTTGTCTCTCATAGTGTTCAGGACAGGGATCAGAGTTGATTCCCTCTGTTCTTACAGTCTCTGGGCCGCAGGCTGCCTGCTGTCACACCTGCAAGCCCAGTTTTCCTTCAGATCTCTGTGAAAGCAAGGTGACTTTGTGCTGCGTTTCCACTGAGTAATTACACTGCATGATTCCTCCAGGTCTATTCATGCAGCAAGCCTGCCACTGCGTGCAGCTCCTTCCCTGAGGCCCAGTCAGCCTGCCCCAGCGTGCAGCTCGCTCCTGAGGCCCAGTCAGCCTGCCCCAGCATGCAGCTCCCTCCTGAGACCCAGTCAGCCTGCCCCAGCATGCAGCTCCCTCCTGAGACCCAGTCAGCCTGCCCCAGCATGCAGCTCCCTCCTGAGACCTAGTCAGCCTGCCCCAGTGTGCAGCTCCTTCCTGAGACCCAGTCAGCCTGCCCCAGCATGCAGCTCCCTCCCGAGACCCAGTCAGCCTGCCCCAGTGTGCAGCTCCCTCCCGAGACCCAGTCAGCCTGCCCCAGTGTGCAGCTCCTTCCTGAGACCCAGTCAGCCTGCCCCAGCATGCAGCTCCTTCCTGAGACCCAGTCAGCCTGCCCCAGTGTGCAGCTCCCTCCTGAGACCTAGTCAGCCTGCCCCAGTGTGCAGCTCCTTCCTGAGACCCAGTCAGCCTGCCCCAGCATGCAGCTCCCTCCCGAGACCCAGTCAGCCTGCCCCAGTGTGCAGCTCCCTCCCGAGACCCAGTCAGCCTGCCCCAGTGTGCAGCTCCCTCCCGAGACCCAGTCAGCCTGCCCCAGTGTGCAGCTCGCTCCTGAGACCCAGTCAGCCTGCCCCAGTGTGCAGCTCGCTCCTGAGAGCCCAGTCAGCCTGCCCCAGTGTGCAGCTCGCTCCTGAGACCCAGTCAGCCTGCCCCAGTGTGCAGCTCCTTCGTGAGGCCCGGTCAGCTTGCCCCAGCGTGCAGCTCCCTCCTGCTGTACACTCCAGTGACAGCAGCACTGTCAAGCTCATCGACAGTTAATGAATGCATATATTTCTAGTAGATAGAGAGCATCTACCCTCGTTATGTTAAGTCAACCCTGCAGACCACTCTCTCAGAGCCATATCCTCCCTCTCTCCACCAGCAGCCTAACAGAGCTGTGAGGTACCCAGAGAGAGGGCTTCTCCCAGGGCAGCCTAACAGAGCTGTGAGGTACCCAGAGAGAGGGCTTCTTCCAGGGCAGCCCGTCAGCACAGGTCCAGTCTGGATCTTCTGCTTTCTTAATGGAGAGATGAGATTCGAAACAGGCAGCAGGGATGTTGGGCTTCAGTCAGTGTTTACAGGGATGGTTCTGTTGTGGCTGTTTACAGTAAGCAGCCTTCTCAGTGAAGGTCCTCAGAGGTCTGATCTTCAAACTGCCATCTGTCAGCTGGTGTGGCAGCAGGTATCTGGAGCGATACAAGGCGGCCATTATCTTCCTGTTTCTCAGAATCTGACTGAATGCGTGAGTAAGGCTGGGAATAATCCCAGAGGTCAGGGGTCGTCAGTGTGACCTCCACTGACCTCAGCTCCAGGAACTGGAAACCATCAAGTCCACTGATGGAGCAGGAGCGACTGCGGGATGTGAAACAGGATGTGCTGACACATTCCATGCATGTCATTTCCTGTTCTTGTCTAGAAGGGGAAGAGTGGTTGCATGATTCATGTTGATCAGATGCACTTGAATAATCCCCAAATATTTCCCATTCTCATATTCCTTTCTGTGTTTTATTTTTAGATGTTTCTCTCCGAGCATTAGCGTGTGATGTTAGTGTGTCAGTCCTGCTTTGATCTAAGCGCCCGTCCAATCCCATCATCTCTGACCGCCATCCCCCAGGCCCCGCCTCCCCACGCTGCCCAATCAGAACCTGTGGTAAGAGGACACGATGAGCCAGCGGCCATGTCAGCCTGCCCCGCCCTCCCTCCTCATGATTGCTGCTCTGAGGAGGCTCATGGCTGTGGGTACAGTGCAGCAGTCATACTGAGTAGTGACAGGATCAGCAGCTCTGGTCCTCTGCAGATTCCCTCCTGACCCCTGGTCTACTCTCTGGGCTGGTGTCTGAGGCTGTGGGTTGAGGCTGGGGCTGGTGTCCGAGGCTGGGGCTGTGCTGGGGTTGAGGCTGGGGCTGGGGCTGTGGTTGAGGCTGGGTGCTGGGGCTGAGGCTGGTGCTGTGCTGGTGTCTGTGCTGGGCTGTGCTAGGGTTGAGGCTGGGCTGGGTGAGGGTCCCCCCGGGGGCAGGCAGGCTGAGTTGCTTGCCCTGCCTGTTGTCATTAAGCGAGCACACGAGCGAGGGGCCTGGGGTCATCCTGCACCAGGACAGGATCTGATTCAGCGAGGGACGCTCGTCTGACTGGCTCTCATTGTAACCCAGAACAATGAGTGGAGCGATGTGTTGTCACAGCGCTGTCTGCTGCCCATTGTCCCATCTGTTCTTCCATCAGCTCTGCCACAGACCAGGCCCGCATGCTGCATAAGCACCGGCCTTGTTTAATGCTCATTACTGCTGTGCTGGCTGCGGAGCTGGGCATCATTAAGCTGACTGGAAGTGGCCCTTTCTGCTCCTGATAACACACTGTAACCTGAGCCATGCATGCAGAGTAGCCACTTTGTCTCTCTCTCTTCCTCTCTCTCTTCCTCTCTCTCTCTAGCTCTCTATCTCTCTCTTCCTCTTCCTCTCTCTCTTCCTCTCTCTCTCTCTCTATCTCTCTCTTCCTCTCTCTCTCTCTCTCTCTATCTCTCTCTTCCTCTCTCTCTCACTCTCTCTCACTCTCTCTGTCTCTCTCTCTCTCTCTGTCGTCATGCTGGAAGGTCTGGTCATGGATGGGTCATTGGGTCATTGTGTTATTGGGCTGTGCTACACTTGCTGCTGAGTATGATCAGCTGTCAATGTCTGTATGGGTCCATACAGGTGTGTTCACTCATGACAGTTAGAGTTATGCAGGGGAGATGTTGGGCAGAGGCCTTGGGTCTCTCTCCCCCTTACTGTCTCTCCCCCTCACTCTGTCTCTGTTTCTCTCTTTCTGTCTCCCCCTGTCTCTCATGCTATGAAAGGGCAGAGGGCAGGAAGGATGTGGGGCCATGGTAATAATAGTTTTTTGCCACATGAGAAAGCGATAGAGGTGATAGGAGACAGAGAGAATGACGTGTAACTGCAGAGAGGAGGGGAGAAAGAGGGAAGAGAGAAGAGGAGGGCAGAGTGGAAGGAGGCGAGAAAGAAGTGGAGGGGGGAGGGACAGGGGAGGGGAGGGGAGTGGGGAGGGATAGAGGAGAGAGGACAGAAGGGGTGCATCATTTTCTTCTTGCTCACATTCTTTCTGAATGTCAGAAAAATGGCCCATCGGTTGCTTAAACCACCCCCAACCTACTTCTTCTAAATGTGTGTAAGGCCATGAGCTAGTGTTTGACCCAGGTCATTATGGGACATGGGCCAGTTCCTCTTTACACAGGAAGAAGCTGGAGAGGAGAGGTCCAGTCCTCACAGGGAGCTGGACTCCATCCTCCCTGCTCCATCCTGCCCAGAGGGAAGGCACAGGCAGGGTGTGTTGGGACTGGGCTTGGACAGTCAAGATGATAGTGCCTTCTGGCAGCAGCCAGATGTCTCTCTCTTTCTGTCTCTCCCTCTGTCTCTCTCTCTCTCTCTCTCTCTCTCTTCTCTCTCTCTCTGTTTCTTTCTCGGTCTCTCTCTTTCTCTCTCTCTCTCTCTCTCTCTCTCTCTCTATGTTTCTCTCTCTGTCTCTCTTCTCTCTCTCCCTCACTCTCTCTCGCTCTCTTCTCTCTCTCCATGTTTCTCTCTCTATGTCTCTCCCTCTCTCGCTCTCTATCTCTCTCTCTCTTCTCTCTCCCTCTCTCTGTCTCTCTATCTCTCTCTTCTCTCTCTCCCTCACGCTCCTCTCTCTTCTCTTCTCTCTCTCTCTCTCTATTTTTCCCTCTCTATCTGTCTCTTTCTCTCTCCCTCTCTCCCTCTCTCTGTCTCTCTCTCTCTCTGTCTCTCTCTCTCTGTCTTCCTCTCTCTCTTCCTCTCTCTCTCTCTCTATGTTTCTCTCTCTATCTCTCTCTGTCTCTCTGTCTCTCTCTCTCTCTGTCTCTCCCTCTCTTTCTCTCCCCCTCCCTCCCTCCTTCGTTCTGCTCAGCTGTTTCTGCTCTGGTTTGATCCTTGGCAGGACATGCACAGTCAAACACGACAATCAGATCACAAGCTTTAGGAAGAGCTTTAAACCACCATGACCAACCTTGTCAAGACAAAACATGCAAAACATCCTTGAAGATGTTTAAAACGTTACTCACCTGACTTTGGTCGTACTCTAACCATTGAGAACGAGGCTGGAAGCTCCACCTATCAGTGTTTTCCTTCCTGGAAAGCATCTGTCCCTGGTTGTGTGTTGCTATCAGCTGCCACCTCACTTCCTGTGCACTGCTCTGCTTACTAACTGTGAAATTGCTTCCTTGGAATCCTGCTTATCTCATCCTGTTTTCCCGTTAGTCTCTCCTGTCAGACAGATCCAACCTTGTACCTGACGCACACCAACACCCCTCACATGTGCTGTACTTCTTCCTTCCTCCACAGTCTCTTACAGTCTCTCACAGGCCCTCACAGGCTCACACAGTCTCTCACAGGACCTCACAGTCTCTCATAGTCTCTTACAGTCTCTCACAGGCTCACACAGTCTCTCACAGGACCTCACAGTCTCTCATAGTCTCTTACAGTCTCTCACAGGGCCCTCACAGGCTCACACAGGCTCACACAGTCTCTCACAGGACCTATCAGTCTCTCACAGGTCTCTTACAGTCTCTCACAGGGCCCTCACAGTCCCTCACAGTCTCTCACAGTCTCTCACAGTCTCTCACAGTCTCTTACAGTCTCTCACAGGCCCTCACAGTCCCTCACAGTCTCTCACAGTCTCTCACAGTCTCTCACAGTCTCTCACAGTCTCTCACAGGGCCCTCAGAGACCCTCACAGTCTCTCACAGGCCCTCACAGACCCTCACAGTCTCTCACAGGCCCTCAGAAACCCTCACAGTCTCTCACAGGCCCTCATAGACCCTCAGAGTCTCTCACAGGACCTCAGAGACCCTCATAGACCCTCAGAGACCCTCACAGTCTCTCACAGGCCAGTGGTGTGTGCTGGTCTCCAGAGCCAGTATTTGGTGTGCAGGAGCACTGCCTGGTCTGCTGTATGGCTGGCAGGCTAGCTAGCTGGACTGCTGTCTGTGTGGATGGAGGGGATGCTAGCTAGCTGGACTGCTGTCTGTGTGGATGGAGGGATGCTAGCTAGCTGGACTGCTGTCTGTGTGGATGGAGGGATGCTAGCTAGCTGTTTGGATGGAGGGATGCTAGCTGTCATTCATCCTGCTGCAGTAAAGTCTCTTCAGGACTGATAGAACCAGGGGGGGAGGAGGGGGGGGAGGCAGAGCTGTGGTCTCTAGACGCAGGGAGGAGAATGTGAAGAGACAGTAGGCAGCTAGAGAGGGAAAGGGGGGAAGGAGAGAGAGAGACAGAGAGACAGAGAGAGAGAGAGATGAAGGAGGTGGGAGGCGTTATCACCAGGATCATGCCAAGTCTCTAGTCAGTGTTAAAGTGTTTTCAGTGTACCTTCAGAGGTTAAACAGGAGAGACGTGAAAATTAGAGAGAGGGAGAGAGAGAAAGGGGGGGAGAGAGAGGGGGAGAGAGAGAGGGGAGAGAGAGAGAGGGGAGAGAGAGAGAGGGGGGGAGAGAGAGGGGGGAGAGGAAAGGGGATGGAGAGAGAGAGAAAGGAGCAGAGGGCTAGAGGCTTGTAGAGGGCTGGAAGGAACAAAGCCTGGAACAGGCAGCCTTGTCTGACCCACATGCTAGGACGGTAAGAGAGGAACTGTCCCAGGGTGTGTGTGTGTGGGGGTGTGTGGGGGTGGGGTGTGTGTGTGTGGGGGGTGGGGGTTGGGGGTGGGGGTGTGTGGGGTGGGGGTGGGGGTGTTCATAGGGGCGGGGGATGATAGAGCCAGCATATGTGACAGGGCTGTAGGTAGAAATTGTGTGTGATGTACAGTATTAACATTCAGATGTTTATAGGCAGACAAGCAGGCACAGCCGACAGCCTGTTTCTGCACAGCTCTCTCTGTCTGTGGGCTGGGAGGACAGCACCATGTTGTCTGTCTGTGGGCTGGGAGGACAGCACCATGTGTCTGTCTGTGGGCTGGGAGGACAGCACCATGTGTCTGTCTGTGGGCTGGGAGGACAGCACCATGTGTCTGTCTGTGGGCTGGGAGGACAGCACCATGTGTCTGTCTGTGGGCTGGGAGGACAGCACCATGTGTCTGTCTGTGGGCTGGGAGGACAGCACCATGTGTCTGTCTGTGGGCTGGGAGGACAGCACCATGTGTCTGTCTGTGAGCTGGGAGGACAGCACCATGTGTCTGTGGATTCATCACAACATATCATGTTTGTCTGACTTTCGTCATGTGTTATTTAGTGATTCCCAAACTGTCTGTCTGCCTGCTGTCTGTCTGCCTGCCTCCTCCCCCTGACCCTCCTCTTCTCAGTGCTGTGTTGGTCCTCAGCAGGGCAGTCTTCCTAACCCTGTCCTGTGTGTTTCTGCAGGAGCTGCAGTTTGAGCGGCTGACCAGAGAGTTGGAGGTGGAGAGACAGATTGTGGCCAATCAGCTGGAAAGATGCAGACTTGGATCGGAGTCACCAGACGCTGCTAGTGGCAGGTGATGATCACACACACACACACCGTACACACACACACACACCGTACACCACACACACACACCGTACGCACACTAACATATTACACACACACGTTTCTAACACATCACACAAATATGTCACTCACACACACGTGTACACACACCATACTCTCACTAATATGTTACACAAACACACATTTATAACACACACACACATAAATGTAATCCACACACACACACTCACTGTGTGTGTGTTTACGATACTATCACACAGTGACACATGGTGAATCCGCCCTCCTTATGGCATAGCAACACAGCAGTGAGCCAGAACATGATTGGATTGTAAATATGGGATAATGAAATCTCCTTCTCATCCAATTGGTCGGTCTCCAGAGATGGTGGAGGTGTCGTGTTATATGAATGATCTGACTGAAAGCCGCTTCATGTATTAGTACTGGTAGATAGGATACATGATGTTGGTGCAAGATCTCTCTTGGGATCAGTAAAGCAGCGTAGAATGAGACTGAGCTCCATCCTGCTCTTATTCACCTCCCCTATGGCAAGGTGCTCCACTCACTCAGATCAACTATTAAGAAGATTTATGCATGGACTGATGTGTGTGTGTGTCAGTGTGTGAAGACATATTAAGCTGTGTAGTGTGATCCAGGCTCGTGTGTGTGTGTCAGTGTGTGTGTGAATGTGAAGACATATTAAGCTGTGTAGTGTGATCCAGGTTCGTGTGTGTGTGTGTCAGTGTGTGTGTGTGAAGCGATATTAAGCTGTGTAGTGTGATCCAGGCTCGTGTGTGTGTGTGTCAGTGTGTGTGTGAAGCGATATTAAGCTGTGTAGTGTGTTCGAGGCTTACTGAAGCAGGTGTTGTGACTCTTAGCACCAACACTCTCTGCGGTCACACACACTCACTTACTCCCCCTCCCTTACACACACACTCACTTACTCACCCCCACCCTTACACACACACTCACTTACTCCCCCTCCCTTACACACACACTTACTACTCCCCCTCCCTTACACACACACTTACTTACTCCCCCACCCTTACACACACACTCACTTCCTCCCCCCTCCCCCTTACACATGCTCATGCTGCCTGCTATAATGTGGAGGACACAGGAAGCGGCATTCTCCAGTCACCCTCGCTCCCAATCCCAGAATCCTCTGTGGTGTAGAGGCACAGCAGGCTCCTGCAGACAGTGTGAAGTGGTCTTCATGTGTACTGAGGAACAATAGTGCTTGTCTGCATGCATTAGCCTCCAGACCCCCCTCCCCCCCCTGCAGTTCAGTCCATACTAACAGAGGACCCTCCCCCCCTGCAGTTCAGTCCATACTACAGAGGACCCTCCCCCCCCCCCCCCCTGCAGATTAGTCCATACTAACAGAGGACCCCCCCCCCCCCCTCAGATCAGTCCATACTAACAGAGGACCCCCCCCCCCCCCCCCCGCAGTTCAGTCCATACTAACAGAGGACCCCCCCCCCCCCCCCCCCCCCCCCCCTGCAGATTAGTCCATACTAACAGAGGACCCCCCCCCCCTCAGATCAGTCCATACTAACAGAGGACCCCCCCCCCCCTCATCCCGTCTCACAGCCCTCTGAGAAACCCAGAGCTCTTCACACCTCTGAGGGAGCAGGGTTACCCTACTGAAGGAGAGGAGAGAGAGAGAGAGAGACAGGCTGACATGCAGGCAGACAGACAGACTGTGAGAGAGAGAGAGACAGACAGCTGACATGCAGGCAGAGAGACAGACTGACTGAGAGTGAGAGAGACAGACAGGCTGACATGCAGCAGACAGACAGACTGACTGTGTGAGAGACAGACAGACAGGCTGACATGCAGGCAGAGAGACAGACTGACTGTGAGAGAGAGAGACAGACAGACAGGCTGACATGCAGGCAGACAGACAGACTGACTGTGAGAGAGACAGACAGACAGGCTGACATGCAGGCAGACAGACAGACTTGACTGTGTGAGAGACAGACAGACAGGCTGACATGCAGGCAGACAGACAGACTGACTGTGAGAGAGAGAGACAGACAGGCTGACATGCAGGCAGAGAGACAGACTGACTGTGAGAGAGAACAGACAGACAGGCTGACATGCAGGCAGAGAGACAGACTGACTGAGAGAGAGAGAGACAGACAGGCTGACATGCAGGCAGACAGACAGACTGACTGAGAGAGGTGGAGGGATGTTTGAAGGCAGACATTTGAAGCCATCTCATTGGCTGTGGCTCAGTGGAGCTGTCATCTTCAGGCTTCTTCTTTTAATGACCTGCATCTCGTTAGCTTGCTGATAGCTTCAGTCTGATAGCTTCAGTCTGAGCGCCGCTCTAACACACAGCAGAGGCACCAGAACAGCTGCTGTGGTGAGGAGTGGGGGGGCTTAAAGAGATCAGTGTTAGCTGCCAGTGAAGACCCCTGAGGTAGCATGGTCGTTAGCATTAGCATTAACCTGCTTTCACTCAGGTCACAACTTAGTTCCTTCCCCAAGCTGTTCAGACTTCTCTGTCTGTCTGTCTGTCTGTCTATCTGTCTGTCTGTATGTCTCTCTGTCTCTCTGTCTGTCTCTCTGTCTCTCTGTCTGTCCCTGTCTGTATGTCTGTCTGTCTGTCTGTATGTCTCTCTGTCTGTCTGTCTGTCTGTCTGTCTCTCTCTAAGCACAAACCTTACCAGTTGCATCAGCCTGTATGTGTGTGTGTGTGTGTGTGTGTGTGTGTGTGTGTGTGTGTTACTGGGCAACACAGACAGCAGTCTTGGCCCTCTGCACAGTTCAGCTTGTGTCAACAAATCAGCTGTTTCTTATGCTTGATATCACACTGGTGTCACTTTAAGCAGGTAGACTGCATTTTTAATGGCTTTAATAAACATACTCTCCCTCTCTCCCCCCTCCCTCTCTCTCCCCACCCATCTCTCCCTTTCTCTCTCCCTTCTCTCCCCCTCCCTCTCTCTCACCACCCATCTCTCCCTCTCTCTCTCCCTCTCTCCCCCCTCCCTTTCTCTCTCCCCCTCCCTCTCTCCCCCTCCCTCTCTCTCACCACCCATCTCTCCCTTTCTCTCTCCCTCTCTCCCCCTCCCTCTCTCCCCCTCCCTCTCTCTCCCCACCCATCTCTCCCTTTCTCTCTCCCTTCTCTCCCCCTCCCTCTCTCTCACCACCCATCTCTCCCTCTCTCTCTCCCTCTCTCCCTCACTCTCTTCCACTCTCCCCCTCCATCCATCCCCTTTTGTCTTCCAGCTCATCTGAGAAGTCTCTTCCCTGGAGATCTGCAGGTAATGTGCCTCCTTACCTGCCCCCCCCCCCCCCCCCAGACACCAGTCACTCCTGTTACAGGAGTCAGAATCACAGGAAGTGATGTAACATCAGGCATCACAGGAAGTGATGTACATCAGGCATCACAGAAGTGATGTACATCAGGCATCACAGGAAGTGATGTGTTTGTTTCTAATGGCTGCTGGACTTTCTCCAGATACTCTGAGAAGAGATGATGTGTGTATATCATGGTTTATTAAAGAGAGATGGTGAGGTGTGTACATCATGGTTTATTAAACAGCTCTCCTTGACTGTGCTGTAGTTCTTCATATTGATATATGTTGATATACTAGCCTACAGCACAGTTAGCAAAGCATGATGGGTTATGTGATCATGAGAGAAGGTTCTAGTGGTGTATGGAGGCTGTAGAAGCTGGAGGAGAGGCTTTAGAGGCTGGGGGGGGCAGGAGAGGCTGGGAAAGGGGGCAGTAGAGGCTGGGAGAGGTGTGTGTTTGTGGTCTGGTGCTGTGAATGTGGGTACAAGCACGACTGTTTGGACAGAAGAGCTTCTCTGATTAGAGGTGCATTGTGGGTAAACTGCAAATCTGCTTCTTAACACACTTTTCTGATCCAGTTTGAAGGTTTAATGTTTAGAAATGCAAACATGGGTTTTTATCTCAGAGAGACCTGAGTGTCCTTCCACCCTCACTAAGCTGTCAGGAGAGACGGGACAGTTACAGTCATTCATTCAGCAGACACTTTTATCCATCAGGACTGTCAAGAGAGAGCTTTACAAAAGAGCATCGGTCACTGAGCATAGCAACTTGATAGACCCCAAACAAAGCGGGCTTATAGACTATGAAACATACATCGTGAGGAACCAATAAGTTTTGGATTTAAAAAAAAAGTGTCTGTTGAAAAATGAGCTATTATAAGTGCCAAGGAAAGAGCTATAAGAGCATTCAGCCAAACAAGTTTACCAATTTAAGGCAGGCACCTCTGATGGGCAACAACAACAAACCTATGCAGGTTTAGGACAGTCAAGAAGACAGCAGGTCCCCTAGTAGGAATCATTATGATCCTGGGGAGAGGAGGGAGGTCAGAATACTGATGCAGTGATACGTGATTTAAGAAGAAAGTTTCTTGAGAAAACGAGTCGATTCTGATGACTGCAAGGAAGACATTTATAAATGTCTCCTCAGAGAATGAAGAAGTCGATAAAATGTAATGACTGAAGATTTATATGGTGATGAAATTAATGTTGTGGAATAAATGCTTTTCTGCCACCTGAAGTGAACTTGAGAGTTGAGTCTTTAGCTGTGAGCCTGTGTTTCACCTGTGATGCTGTGTTTCTCTTGTGATGCTGTGTTTCACCTGTGATGCTGTGTTTCTCTTGTGATGCTGTGTTTCACCTGTGATGCTGTGTTCCTCTTGTGATGCTGTGTTTCACCTGTGATGCTGTGTTTCTCTTGTGATGCTGTGTTCCTCCTGTGATGCTGTGTTTCTCTTGTGATGCTGTGTTTCACCTGTGATGCTGTGTTCCTCTTGTGATGCTGTGTTTCACCTGTGATGCTGTGTTCCTCTTGTGATGCTGTGTTTCACCTGTGATGCTGTGTTCCTCTTGTGATGCTGTGTTTCACCTGTGATGCTGTGTTCCTCTTGTGATGCTGTGTTCCTCTTGTGATGCTGTGTTCCTCCTGTGATGCTGTGTTCCTCTTGTGATGCTGTGTTCCTCTTGTGATGCTGTGTTCCTCCTGTGATGCTGTGTTCCTCTTGTGATGCTGTGTTCCTCTTGTGATGCTGTGTTCCTCTTGTGATGCTGTGTTCCTCTTGTGATGCTGTGTTCCTCTTGTGATGCTGTGTTCCTCCTGTGATGCTGTGTTCCTCTTGTGATGCTGTGTTCCTCTTGTGATGCTGTGTTCCTCTTGTGATGCTGTGTTCCTCCTGTGATGCTGTGTTCCTCTTGTGATGCTGTGTTCCTCTTGTGATGCTGTGTTCCTCTTGTGATGCTGTGTTTCTCCTGTCTCTCTGTCCAGACACCACTGAGGCCAGACCCCGGGGACCAGACCCCCCCCAGCAGCCCTCCTACCACAGCCAAGCACAGCCAGAACAGACCTCCCTCCATGAAAGTGAGGGTCTGTTACTATCACCTAGTAACGTCTGTCTGTCTGCCTGCTTGTGTCAGCCTGTCTGTCTGTCAGCCTGTCTGCCTGCCTGTCTGTCTGTCTGCCTGCCTGTGTCAGCCTGTCTGTCTGCCAGCCTGTCTGTCTGTCAGCCTGTCTGTCTGCCTGCCTGTGTCAGCCTGTCTGTCAGCCTGTCTGTCTGTCAGCCTGTCTGTCTGTCTGTCTTTCTGTCTGTCTGTCTGTCTGTCAGCCTGTCTGTCAGCCTGTCTGTCAGCCTGTCTGTCAGCCTGTCTGTCTGCCTGCCTGTGTCAGCCTGTCTGTCTGTCAGCCTGTCTGTCTGTCAGCCTGTCTCTCTGTCTGTGTTAATGTGTCTCTATTTAATGAGGGCTTTTACACCTTCTTTAATGATGCTTTGAACTCAGCTGTGTACTGTGCTAATGAGTGTGGAGGGGAGGGGAGGAGAGGGGGGGAGGGGGGTGAGGAGCAGAGGGAAGAATAGAAGGGGGGGGGGAGGGGGGGGGGAAGGGAGGAGGGGAAGGGAAGAAGAGGGGTGGAGGGGCAGCTGCCTCCAGCAGCATGTGGTCGTTACCCCAGCTGGGGACAGAAAGGTCATGGTCTGTGACGTCACTGAACTTCTCTCATCTATATCTTCCTCCCCTCCTCTCCGCTCCCTCTCTCCCCTCCCCTCCCCTCCTCCCCCCCCCCCCCCCCCCCATCAGGGTCTACTGGGAACTCTCGTAGCTCCACCCAGATGAACTCGTACTCTGACAGTGGCTACCAGGATGGAAGCAACTACTACTGTCAGAGTGCAGCCAAGGCTGAGCTGAGAGCGCAGTACTCCTTCTCTGGCACAGGGGGCGCCACCCTGCTGAGGAGCACCCGGGCTGAGGGCCAGGCAGCCACACAGGTACCCTGCTCCCCTGCTGGGGTCACCGGGGTTCACCGGGGGGCTGGTTGCTTGTGGATTAACACCACCTTCTTCATGTAATGATTTATCTGTCCAGACTTGAAAGTCGACAGAAGGAAACTTTGGTCCACATTTTTCTACATTTAGCTTTTTTTTAATATCCAGACACACTCATATCACAGTTCAGAGGATTTTAAGATCCTGAATAGCAGCATCCAGGTGAGCGGAGCACCTGCTTGAGACATGGAGCCCCACTGCAGCGAGAGCATGATGTGGTCCTGGTCTCTCAGTGATGTGGTCCTGGTCTCTCAGTGATGTAGTCCTGGTCTCTAACAGGATGTGGTCCTGGTCTCTAACAGGATGTGGTCCTGGTCTCTAACAGGATGTGGTCCTGGTCTCTAACAGGATGTGGTCCTGGTCTCTAACAGGATGTGGTCCTGGTCTCTAACATGATGTGGTCCTGGTCTCTAACAGGATGTGGTCCTGGTCTCTAACAGGATGTGGTCCTGGTCTCTAACAGGATGTGGTCCTGGTCTCTAACATGATGTGGTTCTGGTCTCTAACATGATGTGGTTCTGGTCTCTCCATGTGTCTCCTCCAGGTCCCGGTCGTGTCTTCAGTGGTTCCTGGCCGGGCGATGCGCAGGGTCAGCTCAGTTCCGTCTCGCTCCCAGTCTCCAGGCTACGCCAGCGGCTTCTCCCCCGGGCGCTCCTCTTTGCGGGGCGTGCCGGCCAGCGGGGCGTACGGCTCCCCCATCGTGACAGAGCCTCGGCCCCTGGCCAGCGTGTTCTCCTCCACGCTGCCTCCTGCCTCCCGGGGCTCCCCCGCCACGCTGCGCCGCCTGGCCAGCACAGGCCGCACCCCCTCGCCCCACCAGGGGGCGGTGTCCGGGCGGAGGAGCTCCCCGCTCTCGGTGCTGGAGGGAGCTCCGCCCCTCACCCAGCAGCCTGGGTCTCCAGCAGCACGCTCCAGCATGGCGGCCGTCCCCCAGCACTGTGGCTCACTGCCTCGCTCCCTGCCTCGCTCCCTGCCTCGCTCCCTGCCTCGCTCCCTGCCTCGCTCCCTGCCTCGCTCCCTGCCTCGCTCCCTGCCTCGCTCCCTGCCTCGCTCCCTGCCTCGCTCCCTGCACGGCCACCCTGAGCCCTTCACCCCACACAGCTACGACCTCTACGAGAGTATGGTGCCTCGACCTGACAGTCTCACCGGTGAGGGATACACACACACACACACACATCCACAAGTATTGTACGCACTCACACACAACAACAACAACACAACTGAGGACAAGAATAAGTGTGCATAAATGATCCTGTCTGGAATCAGAGAGAGAGGCAGAGAGAGGGAGAGGCAGAGAGAGAGGCAGAGAGAGGGAGAGGCAGAGAGAGAGGCAGAGGGAGAGGCAGAGAGAGGGAGAGGCAAAGAGAGGGAGATGCAGAGAGAGAGGGAGAGAGAGAGGCAGAGAGAGAGGCAGAGAGAGAGGCAGAGAGAGAGGCAGAGAGAGAGGCAGAGAGAGGGAGAGGCAGAGAGGGAGGCAGAGAGAGAGGCAGAGAGAGGGAGAGGCAGAGAGGGAGAGAGGAAGAGGCAGAGAAAGAGAGAGGCAGAGATAGTTGACATGGTTACAGGTGACATCAGGTGCCCCTGATGTTCTTTTCCATTCCTGCTCTTCACACACACCTTGTCTCCATGGCGACACACACACACACACCTCTGTGTTTGGGGATCCTCCACAGGTCTTAGGTGCATCTGATCATGAAATCTTTGTTCCATTGTGTAACTCTAACTGTGCCTCTTTACCAGCACAGTCAGAGATACATCCTCTTCAGGGAGAGTATGGACAGACTACAGAATGAATTTTATATTGTTGCTAGCGCTGTTGACATTACAAACACTAAGGGTCTTATTTACATGACCTGAAAACGCAAGTGTCAAGCGCAAGTCTCTTTGTGGGCGGAGCTCTGGCGCTGTTGCTATGATACTGGCGGGATAAGTGACTCAGCGCAAAGTTAAAATGGGTTGGTCTGAAGTGGGTCAATAGTAATAGGTGTGGTTTGGGCGTAATGTGCAATAAACCAATCAGAGCATCAGCTCACATCCCCTTTAAAGCAGGACCACTTGTTCCATAGCAGGTTACTATTATCATGGTGGATTTTACTGGCGCACGTCAAGAATGCTTCACAGTCGAGGAGACCGACGTCCTCGTTAGTAAAAGAAAGAGAAGTCCCACTGTCCAGGGATGGGAGGAATCAACCAGAATTATCTTCAGTTAAACAGGTGTGGGAGGAAATTGCCACAATTGTTTTCGCTGGCAGTTCTATTTATCTGCTGTGCGTCGGGTGAACAATAGGAATGATACATGAGTCTGTGTACGAAGTCTTTGTTCTGGATGGAAGATGAGGCTCCAAGTCTTTCAGTCTTTCTATAATGTGTGTTTAGTGACAGTGCCTGTCTCCAGCCTGACAACACTGCTGGCTGCCTGTCTGCAGCCTGACAACACTGCTGGCTGCCTGTCTCCAGCCTGACAACACTGCTGGCTGCCTGTCTGCAGCCTGACAACACTGCTGGCTGCCTGTCTCCAGCCTGACAACACTGCTGGCTGCCTGTCTGCAGCCTGACAACACTGCTGGCTGCCTGTCTCCAGCCTGACAACACTGCTGGCTGCCTGTCTGCAGCCTGACAACACTGCTGGCTGCCTGTCTGCAGCCTGACAACACTGCTGGCTGCCTGTCTCCAGCCTGACAACACTGCTGGCTGCCTGTCTCCAGCCTGACAACACTGCTGGCTGCCTGTCTGCAGCCTGACAACACTGCTGGCTGCCTGTCTCCAGCCTGACAACACTGCTGGCTGCCTGTCTGCAGCCTGACAACACTGCTGGCTGCCTGTCTCCAGCCTGACAACACTGCTGGCTGCCTGTCTCCAGCCTGACAACACTGCTGGCTGCCTGTCTCCAGCCTGACAACACTGCTGGCTGCCTGTCTGCAGCCTGACAACACTGCTGGCTGCCTGTCTCCAGCCTGACAACACTGCTGGCTGCCTGTCTGCAGCCTGACAACACTGCTGGCTGCCTGTCTCCAGCCTGACAACACTGCTGGCTGCCTGTCTGCAGCCTGACAACACTGCTGGCTGCCTGTCTGCAGCCTGACAACACTGCTGGCTGCCTGTCTCCAGCCTGACAACACTGCTGGCTGCCTGTTTCCAGCCTGACAACACTGCTGGCTGCCTGTCTCCAGCCTGACAACACTGCTGGCTGCCTGTCTGCAGCCTGACAACACTGCTGGCTGCCTGTCTGCAGCCTGACAACACTGCTGGCTGCCTGTCTCCAGCCTGACAACACTGCTGGCTGCCTGTCTCCAGCCTGACAACACTGCTGGCTGCCTGTCTCCAGCCTGACAACACTGCTGGCTGCCTGTCTGCAGCCTGACAACACTGCTGGCTGCCTGTCTCCAGCCTGACAACACTGCTGGCTGCCTGTCTCCAGCCTGACAACACTGCTGGCTGCCTGTCTCCAGCCTGACAACACTGCTGGCTGCCTGTCTGCAGCCTGACAACACTGCTGGCTGCCTGTCTCCAGCCTGACAACACTGCTGGCTGCCTGTCTGCAGCCTGACAACACTGCTGGCTGCCTGTCTCCAGCCTGACAACACTGCTGGCTGCCTGTCTGCAGCCTGACAACACTGCTGGCTGCCTGTCTGCAGCCTGACAACACTGCTGGCTGCCTGTCTGCAGCCTGACAACACTGCTGGCTGCCTGTCTGCAGCCTGACAACACTGCTGGCTGCCTGTCTCCAGCCTGACAACACTGCTGGCTGCCTGTCTCCAGCCTGACAACACTGCTGGCTGCCTGTCTGCAGCCCTGATAACACTCTCTCTCTCTTCTCTCTATCTCTCTCTCTCTCCCCCTCCCCCCCTCTCTCTGTCTCTCCTCTCGGTCTCTCCTCCCCCCCTCTCTCTGTCTCTCCTCTCGGTCTCTGTCTCTCCTCCCCCCCTCTCTCTGTCTCTCCTCTCGGTCTCTGTCTCTCCTCCCCCCCTCTCTCTGTCTCTCCTCTCTCTCTCATCTCTCTCATCTCTCTCTCTCCTCTCTCTCTCTCTTGTTGTTCATGGTTTGTCCTTCTGTATTTCTGGTGTCCTGTTGAGAGGGACTGTGGAGAGGATGTGTGGAAGATAACACCTCTAACAGCATGGCCTCTGACCCTGACGCACTGCACCCTGGGAAAACAATTCCCAAACTACCACTGAAACAAGAAACATCTCCTAACAGTTCTGTGTTGTGTAGAATAAGTGGCCAGTAATTTGTCACCACAGTCGAAGTAGTGTTCATCTCAGTGCTCTTCCTGTCGACCAATCATCTCCTGAGTACAGTTACCTGTGCTTGAGCTGTGTTCTCTGTCATCTCTGATGTCACACAGATCAACTCTTCAGCAGGTCTGGGATTTTGTCAGGATGAAGACAGGCCCTTTCATAGTTAAATTACTCAATTTAAAGATGCAGAAGTTAGATTTTTTTTTAAACTTTGTGTTCAATAAACGTGTGTTCTTTAATAACATGCTGTGACAGTTTAGCATCACAGATTAGCTCAGAGGCAGTGAAAGGTCAGTTTTTCATTTTTAAGAGGCCCACTATTTTCCAGCCAATAACGTTCAAGCAGCCCTTTTACAGCCAATCATGTTCAAGCAGCCTTTTTCCAGCCAATCATGTTCAAGCAGCCCTTTTCCAGCCAATCATGTTCAAGCAGCCCTTTTCCAGCTAATTCCTGCTTGTCTTAATTGGTGACATTGCTGTCAGTCTAACAGGATGTGGTGTTAGCCTGGTGGTCTGGACCAGTTCAGTCAGTATTGGGTGCTGAGTCACACTCGAAGGGTTAACATGTTACAAACTGAAGCTTTAAGAAGAACTAACTCCCCTCCTCATGTGTGAATGGTGCTTTCTGCTTCCTGTTTCCTGCTTCCTAAATCCTGCTTCCTGTTACCTGCCTCCTGAATCCTGCTTCCTGCTTTCTGTTTCCTGCTTCCTGAAACCTGCTTCCTGCTTTCTGCTTCCTGTTTCCTGCTTCCTGAATCCTGCTTCCTGTGACCAGACCCTCTGGCAGATAACAGCCCAGGTGATCACTCTGGCCTTCTACTGTCTGTCTGTGGGCTGTTGTGCTTCTTTATTAGTGTGTGTGTTTGTGTGTGTTTTTACATTTCTGAGGGGGGGGCTCAGTCTGAGGGGGGCTCCCTCCTCCCTCTCTCTCCCTCTTCCTCTCTCGCTCCCCCTCTCTTCTTCCTCTCTTCTTCCTCTCTCTCTTTTCTTTCCTCTCTCGCTCCCTTTCCCAAACAGGAACTCCTTTCTAGGCATTTTTCTAACCAGTATCAGCAGCTCTCTCTCCTTTACACACACTCTCTCTCTCTGTCTCTCTCTCTCTCTCTCTGTCTCTCTCTGTCTCTCTCTGTCTCTCTCTGTCTCTCTCTGTCTCTCTCTCTTTCTCTCTATCCCTCTCCCCCCCCCCCACCCCCCCCGTTGTCTCATCTGGGACTGTTGCCGAGTGATGACGTAACAGGTGCTGGAGCAGCCGTATCCATAGTAACAGGACAGTCACACGCCACTTTTTATTAGCATGTTGGTGATCAGCGCTCCAAAACATGAGTAGTGTAGTCGAACCTGGCTGTCCTCCTCTCCATCCCTCCCTCCTCTCCATCCCTCCTCTCCATCCCTCCTCTCCTCCTCTCATCCCTCCTCTTTATCCCTCCTCTCCTCCTCTCCTCCCTCCTCTCCATCCCTCCTCTCCATCCCTCCTCTCCTCCTCTCATCCCTCCTCTTTATCCCTCCTCTCCTCCTCTCCTCCCTCCTCTTTATCCCTCCTCTCCTCCCTCCTCTCCATCCCTCCTCTCCATCCCTCCTTCTTCTCCACCCCTCTCCTCCTGCTCTTCACTCCATCCTGCTTGCCTCTTTCCTCCCCCTCCTCCCCCTCTTCTCTGAAATCATCTCTTCTCTGTGCCAAAGTCAGCAGATGAAGATAAATTGTCCTTGTCATTCAGTCATTAGGGCTGACGTCCATCTCCCTGCCCAGGAGACTCAGGTTCTAATTAGGGATCTTAGACTCACCTGCCTGCTAACTGGCTACCGGCTCGTCCCTCCTGTCTGTCTGTCCATCTTCTCTCCCTCCATCCTCCCTCCTCTCTCTCCTTCCCTCCTCTCTCTCTCCCTGTCATCCCAGCCCCTGCTTAAGTCTTTGTACCTGTGTACCTTACTGTGTTGGGCCAGAGCTTAAGTTTTGGTGTGGTGGTGTGGTGGAGGTGGTGTGGTGTGTGAGTCTTCTACAGACTTCATCATGGCTCCATATCTGGCCTGCCTGACACACACTCTCTCACACACACACACTCTCTCTCTCTCTCACACACACACACACACACACACACACACACACACACACACACACACACACAGTGTGAGGCTGTATTAACTTCAGCCCTCTGCTGTCCACAGGCATGGAGACTCTTCAGTAGGTCTTAGCTTAGAAGCTGTCAGCTACAGATGATTCAACATGCTGGGATTCAGTCCAGAGAGACTCACTGCCTCCACTCCACACACACACACACACACACACACACACACACACACACACACACATCCTCTCCATTCCACTTCCTGTAGTCAAATCTCCTCAAGTCTGTCACTGTGTGTGTGTGTGTGTGTGTGTGTGTGTGTGTGTGTGTGTGTGTGTGTGTGTGTGTGTGTGTGTGTGTGTGTGTGTGTGTGTGTGTGTGTGTGTGTGTGTGTGTGTGTGTGTGTGTGTACAGGCTTCCAGCTCTGTCACTGTGTGATGCTAATGCGGATGAGCGCTAACAAACCAGAGGTCACTGGTGATGCTCCGAGTCTTCTCTCCCTTCCTCCCCTCCTCTACCCTCCTCTCTCCTCCCCTCCTCTCCCCTCCTCTCTCCTCCCCTCCTCTTTCCTCTCTGTGTCATACTTCATACTTATTCCCCGTCATAAAAAATGTAAATGAAGCTGAAAAATCCTGCCAGTTCCTTGTTTAACTCCTTCCCCCCTCTCCCTCCTCCCCCTCTCCCCCCCTCTCCCTCTCCCTCCCCTCTCCCTCTCCCTTCCTCTCCCTCCCTCCCTCCCTCTCTCTCTCCTCCTCCCCCTCTCCCTCCTCCCCCTCTCCCTCCCTCTCCCTCCCCTCCCTCCCCTCTCCCTCCCTCTCCCTCCCCTCTCCCTCCCTCCCCTCCCTCCCTCTCCCTCCCCTCCCTCCCCTCTCCCTCCCTCCCTCTCCCTCCTCCCCCTCTCCCTCCCTCCCTCCCTCTCCCTCCCTCCTCCCCTCTCCCAGGCATGCGTAGCTCCTACAGCTCCCACCTTGGTCAGGCCCTGCGCTCAGCCATGTCCCCAGACCGCCACATCACTCCCATCTATGAGGATCGCTCCTTCCAGGGCCCGCTGTACCGCAGCCCAACACACACAGCCTCGCCTGGCGCCCTCTACAGGAGCCCCTCTGGTACTGCACACACACCTGGTACTACACACACACCTGGTACTGCACACACACCTGGTACTGCACACACCTGGTACTGCACACACCTGGTACTGCACACACCTGGTACTGCACACACCTGGTACTGCACACACACCTGGTACTACACACACCTGGTACTGCACACACACCTGGTACTGCACACACCTGGTACTACACACACACCTGGTACTACACACACACCTGGTACTGCACACACCTGGTACTGCACACACCTGGTACTGCACACACCTGGTACTGCACACACCTGGTACTGCACACACCTGGTACTGCACACACCTGGTACTGCACACACCTGGTACTGCACACAGCAGCACAGGGCCACACACACACCTTCTGTGTATGCTGCTCTCTCCAAGTCTGTCTGTCTCTCTCTGTCTCTCTTTCTCAGGGTATCTCTCCATCTGTCTCTCTCCCTGACATCTCTCATGGGAACATTCTGAACCCTAGCCAGCCAACCTGTCTGTTCCCCTCCCTCCCCCCCCCCCCCCCCCCCTCTGTCTGGCAGAGTAAGGGCAGACATTAGATGAGACGGGCTCTGTCTTGATAGGCCCCATAAAGGAGTTCATTACCTGCATGTCACCCTCCCCATGATAAGAGTGATGAGGGCAGGACACAGCCTGGCACCTCTGGCCCCTCTCAGAACACACACACACACATACACACACACACACATACACACACATACACACACACAGCTCTGAACTGAACAGTTCAGCTCTGAGGTGGTGTGTGTGTGTGTGTGTTTATTGCTTGAGGATATGTCAGTATGCCCTGTTGACCCAGGCCAGGACCCCCCCCCCCCAGGTCTACTGCCCTGGTCTACCCCCCCCTCCCCCAGGTCTACTGCCCTGGTCTACCCCCCCTCCCCCAGGTTTACTGCCCTGGTCTACCCCCCCTCCCCCAGGTCTACTGCCCTGGTCTACCCCCCCTCCCCCAGGTCTACTGCCCTGGTCTACCCCCCCTCCCCCAGGTCTACTGCCCTGGTCTACCCCCCCTCCCCAGGTCTACTGCCCTGGTCTACCCCCCCTCCCCAGGGTCTACTGCCCTGGTCTACCCCCCCTCCCCCAGGTCTACTGCCTGGTCTACCCCCCCTCCCCCAGGTCTACTGCCCTGGTCTACCCCCCCTCCCCCCAGGTCTACTGCCCTGGTCTACCCCCCCTCCCCCAGGTCTACTGCCCTGGTCTACCCCCCCTCCCCCAGGTCTACTGCCCTGGTCTACCCCCCCCTCCCCCAGGTCTACTGCCTGGTCTACCCCCCCCTCCCCCAGGTCTACTGCCCTGGTCTACCCCCCCTCCCCCAGGTCTACTGCCCTGGTCTACCCCCCCCTCCCCCAGACCAGAGAGCACCTCTGGAGGGAGAGAGTTGCAGCTTGTGTTTCAGGGGGGGACAGATATCCTGTTTGCACACTTCCTGTCTCAGCAGGATGAGTTCTGTCCTCCAGCCATGCTACCACACACACACACACACACACACACACACTCTCTGTGTGTGTAGGCCATATTGTGCATGCATGTGTCGTAATGTGTAAGAATCTAGGTCACAATATCACCACAAGGATCAGGGCTGAGAATATAATGTTGGAGTTAGAGGCTGGGAGAGAGATATGCTGCTTTAACAGCTGCTAACTCACCACCATGCACTTCAAGATCAGAGCAACTGGCTGTCTCTGTGCTGTCTCTGTGCTGTGTCTGTCTCTGTGCTGTGTCTGTCTCTGTGCTGTCTCTGTGCTGTGTCTGTGCTGTCTCTGTGCTGTGTCTGTGCTGTGTTTTCATGTTGTCCATGTTGAGCACATGTGTTGAGTGTTGAACATGTGTTGAGTGTTGAACATGTGTGAGTGTTGAAAATGTGCTGAGTGTTGAACATGTGTGAGTGTTGAAAATGTGTTGAGTGTTGAACATGTGATAAGTGTTGAACATGGAGTGTTTTATTTCTGTCATGTGATGCAGGGGCAGGAAACCTTCAGCGTAGCTGCAGCCAGCGTGGATCCAGTCTGACCTATCAGAGAGCAGCGTACGGCCTGAACACCACCGCAAACTATGCTGATCCCTACCGCCCCGCCCACTATCGCCCACGGCGACGGCAGCTAACGCACGCCCGGGCGTCACCCGTGGGCGACGGGGCCACACGGCTCCCCCTCTATTGACAGCATGCAGAAAGACCCCAGGTAACCCAGGAACTACCTGAACCGCCTCTAACTGGTTCTGTAGTCAGATTGCTTTGTGTTGCTTTATGTTCACAATCGTTGTGTTATGCATTTACAGTTCTTCCCTTGGCACTTATTGGTTCTCATGATGCATGATTCACGATCTAAAAACCCACTGTGTTCGGGGTCTATCACGTTGCTATGCTCAATGACTGATGCTCTTTGTAAAAGCTTTGGATAAAAGCGTCTGCTAAATGAATACATGTAAAATGTAAATGTAGTCAGGAGTTTGAGGATCCTCATGGTCAAACCAGTTAGAGTGAAAGGCAGTTTGCAGTCAAATGACACTCAGAAGCTCAGCTGTTGACCCCTAGTGTGAACCCTGAACCTGCTAAGAAGATGTTCACAAACACCTTGTCCCCTCTCAGGATATCTCCCCCCCCCCTTCCTCTCCTCTCTCCCTCCTAACCTCCCTCTCCTCTATATTCCCTTTCTCCCCTCCCTCTTTTCTTCCTCCTTGTTAATAATAATAATATCTCATTTAGCAGACACTTTTATCCAAAGCGACTTATATTTAAGTAAAGGGACATTCCCTTTGAGGCAAGTAGGGTGAAGTGCCTTGCCCAAGGACACAACATCACATAGCCACAGCCGGGGTTCAAACTCACAACCTTCCAATCACAAGGCCAACACCTTAACCCGCTGAGCCATCTGACTCCCCTTGTTCTCTCTCCTTTCTCCTCCTCCTCCTCTCTCCTCCCTTTCCTCTCTTCCCTCTCCTCCCCCCTTGTTTCTCTCCCCTCTCTTCTTTCTCCTCCCTGCTCCACAGTCAGTTTTATGAAATACCTACCACACAAAGTAATGTGTTAATATCAGTGATGTCCAGATCGTTTCTGGTGAATTAACAGTTTTTTTCTGTGGAAAGCTTTCACATGAAAGGGAAGGGAAGGCTGGATCCCAGGTTGTTTAAAGGTTGGCTCATATTTTCTCAGAATCCCCTAAATCTCTCTGAGAAGGGATCTCTCTATTGAAGCAAAGAAATACTTTCAGAATAATATGTCTGTGGAGGTCAGTGGACTGAGCAAACAATATATCACACATTCTGCCCTGTAGCAAGTGTGTGTGTGTGTGTGTGTGTGTGTTTCAGTGTGTGTGTTTCTTTGTGTGTGTTTCTGTGTGTGTGTTTCAGTGTGTGTGTGTTTCAGTGTGTGTGTGTGTGTGTGTTTCAGTGTGTGTGTGTGTTTCAGTGTGTGTGTTTCAGTGTGTGTGTGTTTCTGTGTGTGTGTTTCAGTGTGTGTGTGTGTGTTTCTGTAAGCAGTGTGTTTTTTTTCTTCCCGGTTGTCATGCCGATGCCCCTCGTCTTCTGTGTGTAGGGAGTTTGCTTGGCGTGACCCTGAGCTTCAGAGGTCATCCACATGTTGCAGCATCACTTCCCCTCCGTCCAGGCTAACGCTGCAGCCTATCTGCAGCACCTCTGTTACGGGGACAACAGGGTCAAGGTGGAGGTAAGAACCAGGAGACTGACCTGATACCACAGAGCTGCTCTGGAGATCACAGATCAGACCATTAAGACTGCACCACCTACTGAACATGAAGACATGCATGAACATAAGAGAAGGTTGGCTGGTGTGTGTGTGTGTGTGTGCGTGCGCGGGTGGGGGGTGTGTGTGTGTGCGTTGCGCGGGTGGGGGTGTGTGTGTGTGCGTGCGCGTGCGCGGGGTGGGTGTGTGTGTGTGTGTGTGTGTGCGTGCGGGTGGGTGTGTGGGGGTGTGTGTGTGTGTGCGGGTGTGCGGGTGGGTGTGTGGGGGTGGGGGGTGTGTGTGTCTCCTGTGAACTTCTGAACCTGGCGTGTGTGTGAGCACGAGTAAGTGTGTGTGTGTGTGTGTGATGTGTGTGTGTGTGTGTGTGTGTGTGTGTATGTGCATGCGCGTGCGCGGGTGGGGTGTGTGTGTGTGTGTGTGCGTGCAGGTGTGTGGTGCGGGTGGGTGTGTGTGTGTGTGTGTGTGTGTGGGGGGGGGGGTGGGGGGTGGGTATGTGTGTGTCCTGTAAACTCTGAACCTGGCGTGTGTGTGAGCAGGAGTAAGTGTGTGTGTGTGTGATGTGTGTGCCTCCTCCTAACTGTGGCCCTGCCCACAGGTGTGTCAGCTGGGGGCATCCAGCACCTGGTGGACCTCCTGGATCACAAGGCCCTGGAGGTGCAGAGGAACGCCTGTGGGGCCCTCAGGAACCTGGTGTACGGCAAGGCCTGGACGACAACAAGGTGGCTGTGAGGAACGCAGGGGCGTGCCTGCTCTGCTGCGACTGCTGAGGAAGACCGTGGACGCAGAAGTCAGGGAGCTCGTCACAGGTGTGTGTGTGTGTGTGTGTGTGTGTGTGATGAGCTCTCTCCTAGCGTCTTTCTGGTGTCTCCTGTCCTCTCAGGAATTCAGACTAAAACTTTGCATTGTCCTCATTCCTATCATACCATACCTTCTCATACTCCCTCTCCTCTCTCTCTCTCTCTCTCTCTCTCTCCCCCCCTCCTCCCCTCCCTCCCTCCTCCTCCTCTCTCTCTCTCTCTGTATTATTCAGTCTCTAGGTTAGACTCTCAGGAGTGCTCCAGGCTATAGTGTCT
>CM059291.1:652500-712500 GCA_030340665.1 Neosalanx taihuensis
AGAGATACAGTCACACCAGCAGAGATACAGTCACACCAGGCAGAGATACAGTCACACCAGCAGAGATACAGTCACACCAGGCAGAGATACAGTCACACCAGGCAGAGATACAGTCACACCAGCAGAGATACAGTCACACCAGGCAGAGATACAGTCACACCAGCAGAGATACAGTCACACCAGCAGAGATACAGTCACACCAGCAGAGATACAGTCACACCAGCAGAGATACAGTCACACCAGGCAGAGATACAGTCACACCAGCAGAGATACAGTCACACCAGGCAGAGATACAGTCACACCAGCAGAGATACAGTCACACCAGCAGAGATACAGTCACACCAGCTGAGATACAGTCACACCAGCAGAGATACAGTCACACCAGCAGAGATACAGTCATACCAGGCAGAGATACAGTCACACCAGGCTGAGATACAGTCACACCAGCAGAGATACAGTCACACCAGCAGAGATACAGTCACACCAGCAGAGATACAGTCACACCAGCAGAGATACAGTCACACCAGGCAGAGATACAGTCACACCAGCAGAGACACAGTCACACCAGGCAGAGTTACAGTCACACCAGCAGAGATACAGTCACACCAGGCTGAGATACAGTCACACCAGCAGAGATACAGTCACACCAGCAGAGATACAGTCACACCAGGCAGAGTTACAGTCACACCAGCAGAGATACAGTCACACCAGGCAGAGATACAGTCACACCAGGCTGAGATACAGTCACACCAGCAGAGATACAGTCACACCAGCAGAGATACAGTCACACCAGCAGAGATACAGTCACACCAGCAGAGATACAGTCACATCAGGCAGAGATACAGTCACACCAGGCAGAGATACAGTCACACCAGCAGAGATACAGTCACACCAGGCAGAGTTACAGTCACACCAGCAGAGATACAGTCACACCAGGCTGAGATACAGTCACACCAGCAGAGATACAGTCACACCAGCAGAGATACAGTCACACCAGCAGAGATACAGTCACACCAGGCAGAGTTACAGTCACACCAGCAGAGATACAGTCACACCAGGCAGAGATACAGTCACACCAGGCTGAGATACAGTCACACCAGCAGAGATACAGTCACACCAGCAGAGATACAGTCACACCAGCAGAGATACAGTCACACCAGCAGAGATACAGTCACATCAGGCAGAGATACAGTCACACCAGGCAGAGTTACAGTCACACCAGCAGAGATACAGTCACACCAGGCAGAGTTACAGTCACACCAGCAGAGATACAGTCACATCAGGCAGATATACAGTCACACCAGGCAGAGTTACAGTCACACCAGCAGAGATACAGTCACACCAGCAGAGATACAGTCACACCAGGCAGAGTTACAGTCACACCAGCAGAGATACAGTCACACCAGCAGAGATACAGTCACACCAGCAGAGATACAGTCACACCAGCAGAGTTACAGTCACACCAGCAGAGATACAGTCACACCAGCAGAGATACAGTCACACCAGGCAGAGATACAGTCACACCAGGCTGGTAAAGGGGACTCTAGTCTGGTGTTCAGTGTCGTCTTCTCAGCCATATGGTTTCCTCTCAGGAAGCCTGGAAGATGTGGTGCTGGGGCAGCTTTCACAGAGAGCCCCGTGTTGAGAGTGTGTATGTGTGTATCCGTGTGTGTGTGTGTTTGTCCGTGTGTGTGTGTGTGTGTGTCGTGTGTTTCTGCTGAGCTATAATAAGCCCAGCACCCCAGTGCTTTGGGAGGGCTAGGCTAACTGTACAGCTGACACAGCCAAGCCTTACGATGCATGTCTCTTTATAAGACCTGTGTGTGTGTGTGTGTGTGTGTGTGTGTGTGTGTCTCCACAGGGGGTCCTATGGAACCTGTCCTCTTGTGATCCAGTGAAGATGACGATCATTCGGGATGCCCTTAACGACACTGACCAACACTGTGATAATTCCTCATTCTGGCTGGAGTAACTCTACGTTTGATGATGACCACAAGCTGAAGTTCCACTCGTCTCTGGTCCTGAGGAACACCACAGGCTGTCTGAGGTAACGCTGCTCTGGGCTGCTCTGGGTGCTGCCGCCCCCTGCTGGAGGCTGGCTGCTACTGCAAACTTTTTTCACATGATTGAGGACTTGAGATTCGACTGAGTTCTGCTGGTCTCTATCTTCCTGCTCTGTCTCTCCTTTCACTGTGTGGATGAGAGGTCTTTTGAAAAAACGGTTGGCAAAGTCTTCGAGAGATTTTTTTAAAATCATTGACGAATACATTTACATCCATTATTTAACAGATGCTTTTATCCAAAGTGACTTCCAAGAGAGAGCTTTACAAAAGAGCATCTGTCATAACAACAAGATAATCCCCAAACTAACCCTAACCCAACAGAAAAGAGCATCTGTCATAACAACAAGATAATCCCCAAACTAACCCTAACCCAACAGTACTTGAGGATTCTACTTTACTCTCTCTACTAAACATGACAACATCTCTGAAGCTCTTTTCCTGTGGGCCTGTTTCACTGTCCCTTAAACAACATTCATGCTGTGTGTGCTGTGTGTGTGTGTCTGTGTGTGTGTGACAGGAACCTGAGCTCAGCAGGGGAGGAGGCCAGGAGACAGATGCGTTCTTGTGATGGTCTGATAGATTCTCTGCTTTACGTCATCAAAGCCTGCGTCAACACCTCAGACTTCGACAGCAAGGTCTATACACACACACACCACACCACACACACACACACCACACCACACACACACACACCACACACACACACCACACCACACACACCACACACCACACCACACCACACACACACCACACCACACACACATACACCTCACACACCATACACACACACCCACACACACCACACAAACACACACACACACACACACACATACCACACACACACCACACAGACACACCACACACACACACACACACACACACACACACACACACACACACACACATACCACACACACACCACACAGACACACCACACACACACACACACACACACACATATATACACACAACATAAATGAACATGTTAATACATGATGGATGTCGTCTGTAAGAATCCTATCCATCCAGTTAGACTCAACTCTACTAAGCAGCAGAAAGGTTCACTAATGCACAATGTGTGCTGCATGTCATTACAGTTCATACTGCCTACTGACTCATGTATTTTTAGAATCATTACATTGGTTTTGTAGTGCTGAGCTAATGGGGAATTGCATTTAAACTTCAGACAGTTTGGAATGAAATCCATTAGTCAAGTGAAGCCTCTAATCTGTGATCAGACTGTGTCCTCCATACTTAATGAACAATCTAACACAGCAGTGGGCCTGCACACACTCACAGACAGGGAGGGAAGGAGGCATGGGGGGAGGCGGGGAGGGAGGCAGGCAGGGAGGGAGGGAGGGAGGGAGGCAGGCAGGCAGGGAGGCAGGGAGGCAGGGAGGGAGGGAGGGAGGGAGGGAGGGAGATGATCCAGTCAACAAGGGAGAGAGAAAGAAAGAGGTATAGATCATGTGCTGAGTCTGCAGTCCTGTGTGTGTGTGTGTGTGTGTGTGTGTGTGTGTGTGTGTGTGTGTGTGTGTGTGTGTGTGTGTGTGTGTGTGTGTGTGTGTGTGTGTGTGTGTGTGTGTGTGTGTGTGTGTGTGTGTGTGTGTGTGCGTGCGTGCGTGCGTGCGTGCGTGCGTGTGTGAGCTGCAGTGACTCCAGCAGAGCCCTGCTGTCTTCAGCTGAGGCTACGGCTCAGTCAGCTAATCACAGCAACACGCTACATGCTGGTTAATCTGAGATACAGTCTGCTGAGATACAGTCACACCAGGCAGAGATACAGTCACACCAGCAGAGATACAGTCACACCAGGCAGAGTTACAGTCACACCAGGCAGAGATACAGTCACACCAGGCAGAGATACAGTCACACCAGCAGAGATACAGTCACACCAGCAGAGATACAGTCACACCAGCAGAGATACAGTCACACCAGCTGAGATACAGTCACACCAGGCAGAGATACAGTCACACCAGCAGAGATACAGTCACATCAGGCAGAGATACAGTCACACCAGGCAGAGATACAGTCACACCAGGCAGAGATACAGTCACACCAGGCAGAGATACAGTCACACCAGGCAGAGATACAGTCACACCAGCAGAGATACAGTCACACCAGCAGAGATACAGTCACACCAGCACAGATACAGTCACACCAGGCAGACAGAGATACAGTCACACCAGGCAGAGATACAGTCACACCAGCAGAGATACAGTCACATCAGGCAGAGATACAGTCACATCAGGCAGAGATACAGTCACACCAGCAGAGATACAGTCACATCAGGCAGAGATACAGTCACATCAGGCAGAGATACAGTCACACCAGGCAGAGATACAGTCACACCAGGCAGAGATACAGTCACACCAGCAGAGATACAGTCACACCAGGCAGAGATACAGTCACACCAGCAGAGATACAGTCACATCAGGCAGAGATACAGTCACATCAGGCAGAGATACAGTCACACCAGCAGAGATACAGTCACATCAGGCAGAGATACAGTCACATCAGGCAGAGATACAGTCACACCAGGCAGAGATACAGTCACACCAGGCAGAGATACAGTCACACCAGGCAGAGATACAGTCACACCAGCAGAGATACAGTCACACCAGGCAGAGTTACAGTCACACCAGCAGAGATACAGTCACACCAGGCAGAGATACAGTCACACCAGGCAGAGATACAGTCACACCAGCAGAGATACAGTCACACCAGCAGAGATACAGTCACACCAGCACAGATACAGTCACACCAGCAGAGATACAGTCACACCAGGCAGAGATACAGTCACACCAGGCAGAGATACAGTCACACCAGGCAGAGATACAGTCACACCAGCAGAGATACAGTCACACCAGGCAGAGATACAGTCACACCAGGCTGAGATACAGTCACACCAGGCAGAGATACAGTCACACCAGGCAGAGATACAGTCACACCAGCAGAGATACAGTCACACCAGCAGAGATACAGTCACACCAGGCAGAGTTACAGTCACACCAGCAGAGATACAGTCACACCAGGCAGAGTTACAGTCACACCAGCAGAGTTACAGTCACACCAGCAGAGATACAGTCACACCAGGCAGAGTTACAGTCACACCAGCAGAGATACAGTCACACCAGGCAGAGTTACAGTCACATCAGGCAGAGTTACAGTCACACCAGACAGAGTTACAGTCACACCAGCAGAGATACAGTCACACCAGGCAGAGTTACAGTCACACCAGCAGAGATACAGTCACACCAGGCAGAGTTACAGTCACATCAGACAGAGTTACAGTCACACCAGCAGAGATACAGTCACACCAGCAGAGATACAGTCACACCAGCAGAGATACAGTCACACCAGCAGAGATACAGTCACACCAGCAGAGATACAGTCACACCAGCAGAGATACAGTCACACCAGGCTGGTAAAGGGGACTCTAGTCTGGTGTTCAGTGTCGTCTTCTCAGCCATATGGTTTCCTCTCAGGAAGCCTGGAGGATGTGGTGCTGGGGCAGCTTTCACAGAGAGCCCCGTGTTGAGAGTGTGTATGTGTGTATCCGTGTGTGTGTGTGTTTGTCCATGTGTGTGTGTGTGTGTCGTTGTGTGTTTCTGCTGAGCTATAATAAGCCCAGCACCCCAGTGCTTTGGGAGGGCTAGGCTAACTGTACAGCTGACACAGCCAAGCCTTACGATGCATGTCTCTTTATAAGACCTGTGTGTGTGTGTGTGTGTCTCCACAGGGGTCCTATGGAACCTGTCCTCTTGTGATCCAGTGAAGATGACGATCATTCGGGATGCCTTAACGACACTGACCAACACTGTGATAATTCCTCATTCTGGCTGGAGTAACTCTACGTTTGATGATGACCACAAGCTGAAGTTCCACTCGTCTCTGGTCCTGAGGAACACCACAGGCTGTCTGAGGTAACGCTGCTCTGGGCTGCTCTGGGTGCTGCCGCCCCCTGCTGGAGGCTGGCTGCTACTGCAAACTTTTTCACATGATTGAGGACTTGAGATTCAACTGAGTTCTGCTGGTCTCTATCTTCCTGCACTGTCTCTCCTTTCACTGTGTGGATGAGAGGTCTTTTGAAAAAACGGTTGGCAAAGTCTTCGAGAGATTTTTTTTAAATCATTGACGAATACATTTACATCCATTATTTAACAGATGCTTTTATCCAAAGTGACTTCCAAGAGAGAGCTTTACAAAAGAGCATCTGTCATAACAACAAGATAATCCCCAAACTAACCCTAACCCAACAGAAAAGAGCATCTGTCATAACAACAAGAGAATCCCCAAACTAACCCTAACCCAACAGTACTTGAGGATTCTACTTTACTCTCTCTACTAAACATGACAACATCTCTGAAGCTCTTTTCCTGTGGGCCTGTTTCACTGTCCCTTAAACAACATTCATGCTGTGTGTGCTGTGTGTGTGTGTCTGTGTGTGTGTGACAGGAACCTGAGCTCAGCAGGGGAGGAGGCCAGGAGACAGATGCGTTCTTGTGATGGTCTGATAGATTCTCTGCTTTACGTCATCAAAGCCTGCGTCAACACCTCAGACTTCGACAGCAAGGTCTATACACACACCACACCACACCACACACACACACACCACACCACACACACACACACCACACACACACACCACACCACACACCACACCACACCACACACACACCACACCACACACACACACAAACACCATACACACACACCACACCACACACACCACACCACACACACATACACCTCACACACCTCACACACCATACACACACACCCACACACACCACACAAACACACACACACACACATACCACACACACACCACACAGACACACCACACACACACACACACACACACACATATATACACACAACATAAATGAACATGTTAATACATGATGGATGTCGTCTGTAAGAATCCTATCCATCCAGTTAGACTCAACTCTACTAAGCAGCAGAAAGGTTCACTAATGCACAATGTGTGCTGCATGTCATTACAGTTCATACTGCCTACTGACTCATGTATTTTTAGAATCATTACATTGGTTTTGTAGTGCTGAGCTAATGGGGAATTGCATTTAAACTTCAGACAGTTTGGAATGAAATCCATTAGTCAAGTGAAGCCTCTAATCTGTGATCAGACTGTGTCCTCCATACTTAATGAACAATCTAACACAGCAGTGGGCCTGCACACACTCACAGACAGGGAGGGAAGGAGGCATGGGGGGAGGCAGGGAGGGAGGCAGGCAGGGAGGGAGGGAGGGAGGGAGGCAGGCAGGCAGGGAGGCAGGGAGGCAGGGAGGGAGGGGGGGAGGGGAGGGAGGGAGGGAGGGAGGGAGGGAGGGAGGGAGGGAGGGGAGGGAGGGACCATAAGAACAGAAAAGAGGTTTGAGTTTAACTTTCTGACATGTTCTCTCATTCTTCTCTCTCTCTCTCCCTCTCTCTCTCTCTCTCTCTCCCTCACTCTCTCTCTCTCTCTCTCTTTGTCTCTCTCTCTCTCCCTCTCTCCCTCACTCTCTCTCCTCTCTCTGTCTCTCTCCCTCTCTCTCTCTCTCTCTCTCTCTCCCTCTCTCTCTCTCTCTCTCTCTTTCCTCTCTCTCTCTCTCTCTGTCTCTCTGTCTCTCTATCTCTATCTCTCTCTCTCTCTCTCTCTGTCTCTCTCTATCTCTCTCTATCTCTCTCTCTGTCTCTCTCTATCTCTCTCTCTCTCTCTCTCTGTCTCTCTCTCTCCTCTCTCTCTCTCCCTCTCTCTCTCTCTGTCTCTCTCTCTCCCTCTCTCTCTCTCTCTCTCTCTTCTCTCTCTCTCTCTCTCTGTCTCTCTGTCTCTCTCTCTCTATCTCTATCTCTCTCTCTCTCTCTCTCTCTCTCTCTCTGTCTCTCTCTATCTCTCTCTATCTCTCTCTCTCTCTCTCTCTCTGTCTCTCTCTGTCTCTCTCTCTGTCTCTCTCTCTCTATCTCTCTCTCTGTCTCTCTCTCTCTCTCTCTCTCTGTCTCTCTCTCTCTATCTCTCTCTCTCTCTCTCTCTCTCTCTCTCTCTCTCTCTGTAGATAGTGGAGAACTGCATCTGTACTCTGAGGAACCTGTCTTACCGGCTGGAACTGGAGCTGCCTCCGTCCCGCCTGCTGGGGGGGCAGGAGGGGGAGGGCTTCTGGGAAGGAGGCGGGGCTAGCGAGCGACGGCTCCAGTAAGGAGGAAGACTCTAGCTGCTGGGGACGGAAGAAGAGGAGGAGGAAGAAGGACGTGCAGGAGGACCAGGTGTGTGTGTGTCTGTGTGTGTGTGTCTGTGTGTGTGTGTCTGTGTGTGTGTGTGTGTGTGTGTGTGTGTGTCTGTGTGTGTGTGTGTGTGTGTGTGTGTCTGTGTGTCTGTGTGTCTGTGTGTTTGTGTGTTTGTGTGTGTGTGTGGTAGGATGAGAGATGATACTCTGAGTTCATCACATTACACAGCCTCTCTGGTAAAGATACGGTTAAGGTATGTGTGTGTGTAACGTGTGTGTGTGTGTGCCTCCAGTGGGACGGTGTGGGGCCCATCCCTGGTTTCTCCAAGCCTCCTAAGGGAGCTGAGATGTTGTGGCACCCAGCAGTGGTGAAGCCTTACCTGGGTCTGCTGGCTGAGAGCTCCAACCCTGCCACCCTGGAGGGCTCTGCTGGATCCCTGCAGAACCTGTCTGCTGGAAACTGGAAGGTAGGGAGACCCTGTAGCGGCCTGGGCTCTTCTCTCTGCTCTCTCTCTCTGTCTCTCTCTCCCTGTATCGTCTCTCTCTCTCTCTCTCTTTCTGTGTTCTCTGTCTCTATGTCTTTCTCTATCTCTGTCTCTTTCTGCGTCTCTGTCTATCTCTCCCTGTCTCTTCTCTCTCTGTCTCTCTCTCCCTGTATCTTCTCTCTGTCTCTCTCTCTCTGTCTCTGTGTCCTTCTCCATCTCTGTCTCTCTCTGCATCTCTGTCCATCTCTCCCTGTCTCTTCTCTCCCTGTCTCTCTCTCTCTCTCTGTGTGTCTCCCTGTCTCTTTCTCTGTCCCTCTCTGCTCTCCGTGTCTCTGTGTGTCTCCCTGTCTCTCTCTCTGTCCCTCTCTCACTGTAGAGGTTACAGGCAGTGTACACACATGCTATAGAAGCTGTTGGTCTCCCTCCTGTGTGCAGTTTGCAGCGTACATCAGAGCAGCGGTGCGTAAGGAGAAGGGTCTGCCCATCCTGGTGGAGCTGCTGAGGATGGATAATGACAGAGTGGTCTGCTCTGTGGCCACGGCCCTCAGGAACATGGCCCTGGACAGCAGGAACAAGGAGCTGATAGGTGGGGACACACACGCTACACACACGCTACACACACACGCTACACACACACACACACGCTAAACACACACACGCTACACACACACACGCTACACACACACGCTACACACACACACGCGCGCTAAACACACACACGCTACACACACACACGCTACGCACACACACACTACACACACATATTACACACACATGCTACACACACACACGCTACACACACACACGCTAAACACACACGCTACACACACACACGCTACACACACACACGCTACACACACGCTACACACACACACGCTACACACACACACGCTACACTCACACTTGTGTGTTCAGTTGGCAGGATCAAATATAAAGGACACATTCCTCAGTTTGCAGTCTGAATCCACAGACGTTCCTCTGGGTCAAAGAGAACATCTTGTTCTGTCAACAGGAGAACATGGACAGTAGAAGTAATACATTACATAACACCTCCCAAACTGCTCTCTCTCTCCCCCCTCAGGCCCTCTCCATCTATGTCTCTCTCTCTTACTCTCCCTCTTCCTCTTTATCTATCGTGCTTGAGTCATGTTTGTTTCTCTTTAGTCCTATCCTTATCTCTCTCTTCCTCCCCCCCTACCTCTCTTTTTCCTTGTCTCTTATATAACTGAGCTTCATTGTAATGAATAAAGCTCATAGGTATTTAAGACTGTAAAACCTTTGCAAGCATATAAACACACACAAACACACTGGAATGCCTGGAAACATGACAGACAGACACCAGCAGGAACTGTTATCTGTTTATGTGTACAAGGACAGCAGCTTCCTGCCCTCTGCAGCCTCTTCTAACTGGCCCATCTGAAATTAGGAACTAAGGTTTCTTCTCCTCTTTCATCCCTCCATCTCTGAATAGGATAGTGTGGAAGAAATTATATTTCCTGTGTACTTATATTAATCACTACTGAACACACCTTCTCTGAAGACTGTTGTAACGTCATTACCGCCTGACTGTCACTATCTATGTTTACATTCTTGTGCCCTATAAAAGAATCCTCTCTTGCCTTCGTCCAAGAGAGAGACATGATTGAGACCTAAGCCTTGTACTGTCTTCATTTTGTTGCCAGAGGTCTGGTCATTTCTCTCCCAATCTGCAGATTCTTAAATACGTATTAAACCCAGAACTCAACTGAACTGTCACTCCGTTTATGAAGAGACGGACAAAACACTTTCTTCAACAATAGATCTTTATTGTCTTTGTTGAATGACAATGTTAAATTGTTCACAGGTACAACAAACAAAGTACAAAATGCTTCCAGTCGGTCCATCATTCACTGAAATCAAGTGCTAACCCTATCTCTATCTCCCTCCCATCTCTCCCCCCCCTCCCTCCCATCTCTCCCTCCCATCTCTCCCCCCTCCCTCCCTCCTCCACCCCCCTCCTCCCAGGGAAGTATGCGATGAGAGACCTGGTAAACCGCCTCCCC
This sequence comes from Neosalanx taihuensis, assembly GCA_030340665.1. Taxonomy (NCBI): domain Eukaryota; kingdom Metazoa; phylum Chordata; class Actinopteri; order Osmeriformes; family Salangidae; genus Neosalanx; species Neosalanx taihuensis. The sequence continues at coordinate 663,312 of CM059291.1, forward strand.
GGGGGGAGCACCACTCTGCTGTCTGATGAGACGGTGGCGGCCATCTGCTGCACGCTGCACGAGGTCACCAGCAGGAACATGGAGAACGCCAAGACCCTGGCTGATACAGGAGGCATCGAGAAACTGGTGAACATTACCAAGGGCCGAGGAGACAGGTGAGGAGGGGGGGACAGGGGGGGGGGGGGACAGAGGAGGGGGGGGGGACAGGAGGGGGGGGGAGAGGGGGGGGGCAGGGGGGGGCAGGGGAGGGGGACAGGGGAGGGGGGGGGACAGGTGAGGAGAGGGGGAACAGGGGAGGGGGGGGACAGGTGAGGAGGGGGGAACAGGTGAGGGGGGGGACAGGTGAGGGGGTGGGGGGTAGGTGAGGGGGGGCAGGTGAGGGGGTGGGGGGTAGGTGAGGGGGGGCAGGTGAGGGGGGGTGTCATGTGAGGGGGGGCAGGTGAGGGGGGGGTGTCAGGTGAGGGGGGGCAGGTGAGGGGGGCAGGTGAGGGGGGTGGGTTTGAACAGTGTGGGTTGGGAAAGGTACACTAGGTTTGGGTTACAGTTAGGGTGTGGTTGGGTTTATGTAACCTGACCCACACTGCCCTAAGAACCATGATATCAGCTACACTGTGTTTCTGAAAGGAAACCATGTGAATGATGAATACACTCTCCAATGCTGTGTGTGTGTCTGTGTGTGTGTGTGTGTGTGTGTGTGTGTGTGTCTGTGTGTGTCTGTGTGTGTCTGTGTGTGTCTGTGTGTGTCTGTGTGTGTATGTGTATGTGTGTGTGTGTGTGTGTGTGTGTGTGTGTGTGTGTGTGTGTGTGTGTGTGTGTGTGTGTCAGGTACTCTCTGAAGGTAGTGAAGGCTGCAGCTCAGGTGTTGAACACTCTGTGGCAGTACAGAGATCTCCGGACCATCTATAAGAAGGTAAGGAGACCCCAGGTAGGCAGCCTCACTCTGAGGTGTGGATCTCTCACTGCAGTCTAACAGCTGCTGGATCTCTCACTGCAGTCTAACAGCTGCTGGATCTCTCACTGCAGTCTAACAGCTGCTGGATCTCTCACTGCAGTCTAACAGCTGCTGGATCTCTCACTGCAGTCTAACAGCTGCTGGATCTCTCACTGCAGTCTAACAGCTGCTGGATCTCGCACTGCAGTCTAACAGCTGCTGGATCTCTCACTGCAGTCTAACAGCTGCTGGATCTCTCACTGCAGTCTAACAGCTGCTGGATCTCTCACTGCAGTCTAACAGCTGCTGGATCTCCCACTGCAGTCTAACAGCTGCTGGATCTCTCACTGCAGTCTAACAGCTGCTGGATCTCTCACTGCAGTCTAACAGCTGCTGTCTTCACAGGATGGATGGAACCAGAATCACTTCCTCACTCCTGTATCCACGTTAGAACGGGACCGCTTCAAATCTCAGCCCACGCTGCCCACCAGCAGCACACACCTGTCACCTGTCCACCAGTCTGGTGAGCCCAGCACACACACACACACCATACACACACACACACACACACCATACACACACACACACACACACACACACACACACACACACACACACACACACACACACACACACACACACACACACACACACCATACACACACACAACATACACACACACACACCATACACACACAACATACACACCACACACACCATGCCCACAGCACACACACCACACACACACCATACACACACAACATACACACACCCACACACACAACACACACACACCATCCCCACAGCACACACACCACACACCTCAGACCCCACACACACTGAGCTGAGGTGTGTGTTGTGTGTTCTCTTCAGCTGGCAGTGCCACCTCATCTCCTGCCATCCTGGGCATTAAGGAGCAGCGTTCACACTACCAGACGACTCAGCCCACTATGCAATTTTATAACTACCAAGGAGACAACAGTGTACATACAGGTCAACACACAGGTGAGCCCACTGTCCACTGAAGGAAGGATCATGTTTCCATCTATTGAAATGTGAAGTTATGAGATGAGAATTTATGGGAAGTCAGAGGAGGGAGACAGGAAGACTAGCAGAGACTGATCTGAGGTCAGCTGGATCTCTCTGAGCTGGATCTCTCTCACCAGCCAGGGAACACCTCCCTCTCTGCTCCTGCCAGTCCGCGAACCCTGGCTGGTTTAGAGGCTGGTTTAGAGGCTGGTTTAGAGGCTGGTTTGTGTGCATTAGGAATATCTCATGCTGGGCACCAACCACAAAGCTGCCATTATGTTCGAGAGGGGGGGGGGGGGGGGGGGGGGGGGGGGGGGGGGTCAGAGGGAGGAGGAGGACAGACCAGTGTCAGAAGGTCCATACCTCAGCCCTCAGTCTGTCTGTCTGCACAGCTACCTTGACTGACCAACTGACTGCTTTGCTTGCCTTTCAACCTATATGTCAACTACCTGTCTCCCTGCCTACCTACCTGCCTGTCTGTCTGTCTCCCTCTCTGCCTGTCTCCCTGTCTGCCTGTCTCCCTGCCTGCCTGTCTCCCTGCCTGCCTGTCTCCCTGCCTGCCTGTCTCCCTTCCTTTATTTGTCTGCCTTTTTCTCATGCTGTTAATCAGTCACCCAGCATCCTGTCTGTCTGCCCGTCTGTCTGTCTGCTTGCCTGTCTGTCTGTCTGACTGCTTGTCTGTCTGCTTGTCCGTCTGTCTGTCTGTTGGCTTGTCTGCTTGTCTGTCTGTCTGTTTGTATGTCTACACAGAAAGAAACTTTCACCAGTCTGCTTATGAACCCATTCATGCTGGGAAGCCAGTGGAAAATCAGTTCAGATGGATTCTGCTGGTTGGAAAGAATCTGCTAAAGGAAACTCTCATCCCAGGGGCTTAACTAACAAAGAGAGGCTGCAGCACGGGTCTGCAGCTGTGCAGACTCCTCTAGTCCCTCCCTCCTGTGTAACCAGGCCCCATTCAGAGCCTGAGGCTGTGTGATAGGATGCCAGGCAGCACAGTGGGAGCTGCTGAATACAGTTTTCCAACAGGAGTCGTTCAGATGTCCAGACTCATATTTACATGTAGTCATTTATCAGAAGCTCTTATCCAGAGTGACTTACAGCAAGTACAGGGACATTCCCCCCTGAGGCAAGTAGGGTGAAGTGCCTTGCCCAAGGACACAACGTCATGTTGACACAGTCAGGGTTTGAACCGGGTACCTTCTGATTATCAGCCCAACTCTCACATGTAGTCCCTTGTGTTTCAGGGTCTGGGAAGCCGTACTACATAGCGTCCTACTCCTCCCCCAGCAGAGAGGAAGCCAGGAGACCACAGGTGAGTAGCTCCAGGCCTCTGACAGCACCTGCTCCTCATACAGCTGGCCAGGTCTGATTCAGACAGCATGTGGATGGATGACAGAACTGGGCGAGACTCAGAACTCGTCAGCCTTTGTGTTCAGCAGACTGGATGTGACAGCTGGGACAAGGACGAGCCTGGTGCTGGGTCAGACAGGAGGGCCTGTCTGGGTTAGATCATGTGCACTCAGTCAAACAGGAGGGGGGAGAGGGAGGTAGGGGGGAGGGGGAGAAGGAGGTAGAGAAGAGGGGAGGGGGGAGGGGGAGAGGTAAGGAGAGGGGAGGGAGGGGGAGAGGGAATGGAGGGAGACAGAGGGGAGGGGGAGAGGTAAGGAGAGGGGAGAGGGAGGGGGAGAGGGGGGGGGGGGGAACACAGCAAACCTAACTTGTTTCTAGGTTTTCAAACTGCTAAGTTATTCTTTGTTTATGCACACTCTCCAAATGTGATTTGAATTGAGTTCTGCCAAGATTCCCAAAAGGAGGATCTGTATGAATGTTTCCATCCGTGTTCTCCAGCCACAGCAGGTGTACTACACAGAGGAGCCTAGCAGGAGGAACTACCAGCCCTACAGGATGTACCTGCAGTCTCCACACAGCTATGATGACTCTTATATGGATGAGGTCATCACCTACCCCCCCACCTCCAACTACAGCCCCCAGTCTCACACACTCAAGTCCACCGCTAACTATGTGGACTTCTACTCCAGCACTCGGAGGCCTTCGTACCGGGCGGAGCAGTACCCTGGCTCCCCTGACTCCTGGGTGTAGGTGCCCTCCAGGAGAGGGCTGGGGAGGGAAGATACCCCACCACCTTCTCCACGGGGCAGGTCAAGGGGTAGTTTACATACTGTCACTCAAAGGGTTACAGACATGAATTGTTGTGTGGGGGAGAACTGCTTTCTAAGAGGTTGCCTGTTGTGGAGTGAGTTGAGAGTCCACAGTAGAACCAACTTAGATTTGTGTGTTTGTTTTGAAAGTGAATATGACTGTAAGGGGATCCAAGTAAGCACAACAGCAGAGGGAGAAGTGGAATGTGAGCCAAAGAAGGAAATCAAGGAATGTTGGGGTTTATGTTGTTTTAAAGGGAAGATTGAATTCTGTGGTCAGCTGTGTTTGAAGGAGGAAGCCCTGGACATGACTGAGGGCAGCTCTGGACATGACTGAGGGCAGCTCTGGACATGACTGAGGGTAGCTCTGGACATGACTGAGGGCAGCTCTGGACATGACTGAGGGCAGCTCTGGACATGACTGAGGGCAGGTCTGGACATGACTGAGGGCAGCTCTGGACATGACTGAGGGCAGCCCTGGGCATGACTGAGGGCAGCTCTGGACATGACTGAGGGCAGGTCTGGACATGACTGAGGGCAGTTCTGGACATGACTGAGGGCAGCTCTGGACGTGACTGAGGGCAGCTCTGGACATGACTGAGGGCAGCTCTGGACATGACTGAGGGCAGCTCTGGACATGACTGAGGGCAGCTCTGGACATGACTGAGGGCAGCTCTGGATGTGACTGAGGGCAGCTCTGGACATGACTGAGGGCAGCTCTGGGCATGACTGAGGGCAGCTCTGGACATGACTGAGGGCAGGTCTGGACATGACTGAGGGCAGTTCTGGACATGACTGAGGGCAGCTCTGGACGTGACTGAGGGCAGCCCTGGACATGACTGAGGGCAGCTGGGTTAGCTCCATCTAGAGTGATGTTCTTTTGAATCATGTAGCTGTGGTAGCATGTTGAAGGTGTGAGTCAAGTGTTGAAAGGTCTGAGGTAAAGAGTGAAGATGGAAGATGTGGATGTGCTTTGACCAAAATGGATCATGAACTCATGTCTGTAAAAAGAATAGTAGTAATAATAATAAAAATAATAATAATAGTGAATCTAATGACGTTAGGTTGTACAGAGGGATCAAACTGTATCTGTGCTCAGTGTTGATGTGTTGTTGTTGTTGTTGTTGCCATGGAGCCTTGTACATTTCCTTCATTTGATTGTAAATACAGAAACATGTCACATGATTTATGCTGAGCTGGTTAACCCTTGCACCATGGTAAAGATCTCTATAGATATATAAATACATGAAGATGGAGAGAGACATGGGAAAACATCACGCAAACACAAAAATAAAAGTTCACTTTTGTTTTTTAAATGAGTTGTGTGTTGATGTCATGTGTGATCTTGAAAATATCTTCTATACCCTGAAGTGTGAAACACACCCAGTCCTCCTCCCCACACGACTGAACTGGAACACACTCCTCTATGAGTGTGTCAGTGTGTGTTTCCTCTGAGTGTGTCAGTGTGTGTTTCCTCTATGAGTGTGTCAGTGTGTGTTTCCTCTATGAGTGTGTCAGTGTGTGTTTCCTCTATGAGTGTGTCAGTGTGTGTTTCCTCTATGAGTGTGTCAGTGTGTGTTTCCTCTGAGTGTGTCAGTGTGTGTTTCCTCTATGAGTGTGTCAGTGTGTGTTTCCTCTATGAGTGTGTCAGTGTGTGTTTCCTCTGAGTGTGTCAGTGTGTGTTTCCTCTCTCTTAGTGTGTCAGTGTGTGTTTCCTCTATGAGTGTGTCAGTGTGTGTTGTGTCAGTGTGTGTTTCCTCTCTATGAGTGTGTCAGTGTGTGTTTCCTCTCTATGAGTGTGTCAGTGTGTGTTTCCTCTATGAGTGTGTCAGTGTGTGTTTCCTCTCTATGAGTGTGTCAGTGTGTGTTTCCTCTATGAGTGTGTCAGTGTGTGTTGTGTCAGTGTGTGTTTCCTCTCTATGAGTGTGTCAGTGTGTGTTGTGTCAGTGTGTGTTTCCTCTCTATGAGTGTGTCAGTGTGTGTTTCCTCTCTATGAGTGTGTCTGTGTGTTTCCTCTCTATGAGTGTGTCAGTGTGTGTTTCCTCTCTATGAGTGTGTCAGTGTGTGTTTCCTCTCTATGAGTGTGTCAGTGTGTTTCCTCTATGAGTGTGTCAGTGTGTGTTTCCTCTCTATGAGTGTGTCAGTGTGTTTCCTCTCTATGAGTGTGTCAGTGTGTGTTTCCTCTCTTAGTGTGTCAGTGTGTGTTTCCTCTCTATGAGTGTGTCAGTGTGTGTTTCCTCTCTATGAGTGTGTCAGTGTGTTTCCTCTCTATGAGTGTGTCAGTGTGTGTTTCCTCTCTATGAGTGTGTCAGTGTGTGTTTCCTCTCTATGAGTGTGTCAGTGTGTGTTTCCTCTCTATGAGTGTGTCAGTGTGTGTTTCCTCTCTATGAGTGTGTCAGTGTGTTTCCTCTCTATGAGTGTGTCAGTGTGTTTCCTCTCTATGAGTGTGTCAGTGTGTGTTTCCTCTCTATGAGTGTGTCAGTGTGTTTCCTCTCTATGAGTGTGTCAGTGTGTTTCCTCTCTATGAGTGTGTCAGTGTGTGTTTCCTCTCTTAGTGTGTCAGTGTGTGTTTCCTCTATGAGTGTGTCAGTGTGTGTTTCCTCTCTTAGTGTGTCAGTGTGTGTTTCCTCTATGAGTGTGTCAGTGTGTGTTTCCTCTCTTAGTGTCAGTGTGTGTTTTGTGCCTCGTTAACACACATGCTTCCTTCAGGCTAAAATCACATTTGAACAGAACAGGAGCAAAACTGTTAGGACAGCTGATATTTACATTTATTCATTTAACAAACGCTTTTATCCAAAGCGACTTACAAGAGAGAGCTTTACAAAAGAGCATCAGTCACTGAGCATAGCAACGTGATAGACCCCAAGGACCCCTATGTAAGTAGGGTTAAGTGCCTTGCCCAAGGACACAACATCATCTTGCACGGCCAAGAATCGAACCTGCAACCTTCTGATTACTAACCCGCTTCCCTAAGCGCTCCCTCATGGTCACCTAGGTCTGCCCCCAGTAGGATGAGTGTCTTTACTAATCTATAACTACTATGGAAAGTTCAGAAACATTTCCCTTTTCTGTAAAAAGTTTGTTCTAAGAGAAGTCAAATCACTCCATCCTCAACTCTCGCGGGTTGTTTTTGTTTTCAGACTCTCGCGAGTCCTCTTCCTCCTGCAGAGTGACGTCATAGCGTGGCAGCAGTATAAAGCGTGGTCGTTGTTTTTGCTTCTTGTGTTTTGGTTTGCAGAGACAGCTCAACAATGGTGCAACTATCAAAGTCTGGAGTGGAGAGTCATTTACTGAAGGCAGGACATCCTCCAGCAGGTAACTGGACATTTAATATCCCAAAACGTTTTTTTGATCAAATAAAAATCATTCGCATCGTCTACAACAAAAAAGATTGATTGTTTATTTGTCACTGTTTAATGGTGAGAATAGCAGTTATTAATATATAGGTGTGATTCCATGTTGTTATTGTCTTGTTTACAACCTTATCCCTCGTGCATGTTACAAACATTTGATTCCACGTTGCGAAGAAGAATGACGAGGAGTGCGACACGACTGATCTAAGATCAGAATAAAACGTGACTCGTTGAAGCCAGGTTGTCGTGCATTTACTGCAGATATGAATATCTGCTGTTTGAGATGCATGCATGCAGTAAAGTGTTGCATGTGTCTTTATTGGGGCTGAAGGCGTGATCAGGGTACACGATCCTTTGTGTGAACATGGTACAGACTGTGCTCACCAAAGCTGCTTTGGATCAGAGCCACAGAATAACATTCTGGTTTGAACAAGCTATGTTCAGATGAAGAGCCACTAGACTGATGAGGTTTATTGAAGTCCACAACATGGCAACAATATAGAATATACAAGGTATACATAAATACAATTGTTAGTCAACTTTTGTTAACATGGTGAATAACATTGACAACAGGCTTCATTGTTGCACATCAGCAACACTTGTGTGTTTAGTTTGAGTATTTTTACATGAATCTGTTAGTTCCACTCTAGACAGAAACATCACAAGTTTTAGCCTGACTGATCTGCTTCCGGCTCGAGCAGCAGTTACCCCAACGGCACATAATGTTCTAGTAATGTACTACTGTAATGTACTGTGCAGAAAGGTTCATAATGTTCTAGTAATGTAATGTGCAGAAAGTGGCGTTAATCTTTGTGCATTTAGTGGAAGATGATGGCATTGCAAAGATACAGAACGTAGACTCCAAACTTTACTAAACCCACATGACATAAAATATAAAAAACAAACTTGTGTACTCCCACATCCGTGCCTCAAAGGTTTCCTTGTGGAAAAGGTTGAGGTTTTCAGTGTAGGCAGGAGGTGTGTGTGTGTGCGTGTGTGTCAGTCAAGGCTGAAAGTGTGTGTGTGTATGTTTCAGTGAAGGCTGGAGGTAAGCGCGTGGCCAAGAAGTGCTGGGAGGATGGCACCAGTCATGTGACCCCAGAGAAGGAGGCCAGGAGGCCAGATAAACCAAGGTACCTCCTCCTTCACACACTAGCAACCTTCTGTATGTCACTGGAAGGAAGTGGTGCCAAGAGGGTGCAGGTTTTCACTTCAACCAAGCATGACACAAGCGGTTTCTCTGCTCAGTCAAATCAGCTGGTGTAGTGTTTGGTGTGAGAGCTTGTTTAGACGTGTTCATGTGACGTGTCTGATGTCAGCGTGTTGTGCTGTTGCAGGGCTGCAGCCACAGCTAACAGGATGCAGCAGGTCAGCGTGCTGCTGGCTGGAACTCTGGAGAAGGTGAGTCCTCCACATCAACACACCGAGGAGGAGGAGGGGGGGGGGGTGAACAGGGGCTCATTCACTGAAGTGTTTTTGATTGTTGGGCCAGGAAACTATGCAGGATGTGATGTCACAGTATTGAAGGCTGTGTACATGTATACTGAACATGCTGCTCTACTGAACATGCTGCTCTTCTGTGTAGTTGGGCCATGACTTCCCAGAGACTCCAGTGAGTGTGAGGCACAGTAAGCTGCGTCCCTCTGTGGAGAAGCCACACCTTCCCCGGAGCTTCTGCATCCAGCAGCCTCGCAAGTGTTGAAGGGGCAGGGGGGGCCCAGCAGGGGGGGGCCAACTGTGAAGACCAACGGGGAGGTTTACACACACACACGCGCATATACACACACACGCATACACACACACACACGCACACACGCGTGATGAGATGGGCGATGTCAGAAGAATTGGTATTTGAAGAGATGTAGAAAAGGGTAATTTCAAGTTTTTGTCTCGTTCTGCAGAGGGCTGGGTCTTTTGGCCTGGCGACTTCTAAAGTCAATATTTGCAGGTGTTTTAGTCTCTACCAGCTAGCAGTAATCGTGCCTTTTTATACAAGTTTGTATGATGAACCCTGTAATCTTAAATGGACCAAAGGGAAATGGGCATTGGGGTTTAAAATGTAAGTGTACGTTAGAAAGGAGAGGGACGATTTCTGACATTACTTATGTTTGTGAATGTTTCTTAAAAGAAAAAAAAAACAATATTGTCACTTATAACTGCTTAATAAACCTGCAGCACATGAACTGTGATGGTAGTTTCTGTCTCTGGTATTTTTCATGGTGAATGTTTTATACTGGCCACTAGGTGAAGACAAACATTTAACTTTATATATTTTTCTACTTTTATACAACTTTGTTTGGACAGAATACACTTTAGATACAATTGTTGGGAGTGAGGTGTGTGTGTGTGTATATATAATGTGTGTGCATAAACTTCTTACTAACCACTTTGAATCATAACACATCAGATTAAGATTTAACTTTATTGTCACTGACATTTATTCATTTATCAGACGCTTTTTATCCAAAGCAATTTACATCAAGTACAAGGACATTCTCCCTGAGGCAAGTAGGGTGAAGTGCCCAAGGACATTACACATGTATAAATATAAAACAAATTCAATGCAGTTTAGCATCCAATCAGAAGTGCAAGAGAAGCGGTTATATATAGATAATTTGAAAGGTTTTGTACAGATAAGTTAAAATCTGAAAGAGTCTCATACTCTGCTGGATAGAGGATCCACTGCTGGATCCACAGTGATGGAAACAGACTTCAACCCTGCCACAGTGTTTTACATCACATTATCAGAAGAAATAACACACTCAAAAACCTGAGACTCTGAAGATATTTACTGAACCATGATGCTCCAAGACCATGATACTGTCTGTCTGCCCTTCTGTCTGTCTGTCTGCCCTGCTGTCTGTCTGCCCTTCTGTCTGTCTGCCCTTCTGTCTATCTGTCTGCCCTTCTGTCTGTCTGTCTGCCCACCTGTCTATCTGTCTGCCCACCTGTCTGTCTGCCCTTCTGTCTGTCTGTCTGCCCTGCTGTCTGTCTGTCTGCCCTTCTGTCTGTCTGTCTGCCCACCTGTCTATCTGTCTGCCCTTCTGTCTGTCTGTCTGCCCTGCTGTCTGTCTGTCTGTCTGCCCTTCTGTCTGCCCACCTGTCTATCTGTCTGCCCACCTGTCTGTCTGTCCACCTGTCTGTCTATCTGTCTGCCCTTCTGTCTGTCTGTCTGCCCACCTGTCTATCTGTCTGCCCACCTGTCTGTCTGTCCACCTGTCTGTCTATCTGTCTGCCCACCTGTCTACCCACCTGTCTGTCTGCCCTTCTGTCTGCCTGTCTGTAGAAACCAAAATAACAGAGCTGAGTTAACCTCATGTTGCATACAATCAGTCATTAGGAATGTTGTTTCCTTAGTAAGTACAATAGATGAGTAAATTATTAGGACAAGGTCAAATGTTCTGATATAAAAATATTTTTTATATATATATATATATAAGGAAACAACATTCCTAATGACTGATTGTATGCAACATGAGGTTAACTCAGCTCTGTTATTTTGGTATTTTGGTATTTTGGTTTATATATATATAAATTCCTGTACCACAACATTAATATGAAGTACATTGATTCAGTGAGTCATTAAGATCTATCGACACATGACCTGTTTGTACCGCAGGGGGGCGCCATGTACCAGTCTATAGCAGTGAGGCTGACGAGATTTCTATGGAAACAGGAACTGGCCAAGGAATTATCTTCATAAAAAAATAAATGCCATGGGTGCAGTAGAGTCATGATAGCTTACTCTGTCAAACATATGAATATATGAAGGTTAATTAGTGTCTTTACACTTCTGACTAAGTCATTACATGAGGTATGCTCTGCGCGTGGAAGTCCCTGGGTTCCAGTGCTCGTGCTCAGTGACGTCATGCTGCGAGGAGGAGGAGCCGCCCGCGCGCCGTCTCTTACCTTTGGTCCATCAGGGATTCAGAGCAGAGAAGCTGGAAGGAAACTTTATCCACTGGGATATTGATGACATTTAACAGGTAAGAGCTTCTGGACTTAAAAGTTAAAGGCCGGCTTGTTGATCAGCATGTTGTCTAACTTTGTTCATGTTAATGTGGGTTTAAAGACACACTGAAAACTTAAGTCTCCATGTCCGCAACAAGCCGCGAGCTCGCCCGCACAGTCCGTGGGGGCACGCGCGGGTCAGGCATGACCACATCTACACTGTTTGCAAAGAAGTGAAATTATTTTATAAAGACAAGCACACTGGTTCACATGGATGTTCAGCAGTTCTCTCTTGTTAAGCAGTGAGACTAATAACATTAAGTTTTATTTGTCAATGTCGTCTTGACATCTCGAGAACAGATGGTTTCCAAATAACTTGTTTCCTCCGCGCGCTGCTTGACGGTGTTTGACGTCACCTGCTCTCCAAACTTCAGTGTTATGACGTCATCCAGTCTTCTGTGATGACAAGGCTGACCTCTTTTGATCCTGGATGTTAATCACTCACAGGGGTGTAACTTTAAACTGAAATGCTGTTCTAACACACCATAGTTCACCTTAATATAATTATAGCAACAATTTGTTACATGAAGCAGGTATTGGAAGTGGGTGACAGCCTGTGTCATGCCCCCCTGCCCCCTGCCTCCTGCCCTTCTGCCCTACTACCCCCCTGCCTCCTGCCCTTCTGCCCTACTACCCCCCTGCCTCCTGCCCTTCTGCCCTACTACCCCCCTGCCTCCTGCCCTTCTGCCCTACTACCCCCCTGCCTCCTGCCCTTCTGCCCTACTACCCCCCTGCCTCCTGCCCTTCTGCCTCCCTGCCTCCTTCCCACTGCCTCCCTGCCTCCTGCCCCCTAACAGAAAAAAGGATGTCATAACTCACCATTTAAGATGTGGTCCTTTTGATTCTGGGGTTCCTGTATTTTTAGATAAGTTGCGGTGGTTTTGAAATCCAAACCAGCCAAACCAGCTGGACCCAAACCAGCTGGAGTCTAGAAATCTCTGTTGGCCCACATGAGGTTGGTTCTTATCCAGCATCAGTCTTGTCGATGGGGCCTGTGTGGACCTCAGGCATCTTCAGAGGCTGTGACGTCACAATGTTTGGATCAAAAGGTTCCTCAGAACAGTGGTGATCCTGGTGCTTCACCTTCAGGTGGCTGAGCGGTTAAGGTGTTGGGCTTGTGATCGGAAAAGTTGCGTGTTTGATTCCCGGCTGTGGCTACCTGACGTTGTGTCCTTGGGCAAGGAACTTCACCCTACTGTCCTCAGGGGGGAATGTTCCTGTACTTGCTGTAAGTCCCTCTGGATAAGAGCGTCTGATAAATGACTACATGAATGTGTGAACTGTGCTGCTGCTCGTATGCCTTCATACTTCGTCCAGTAGGTGACTCTACCTTTACCTGTTGGCAGTGAAGCAGCCTGCAGAATAATGCTTTAGTGTTGAAATGGATGGGTTTAATGATGGTGGAAGAAGCCTTTTCTGCTCAGTAGAAAGACACTGTGATAGTGTCCAGACAACATGCTTACACACATTCAGTTGAGCAGAGAAAAACAGAGTAGCTTAGTCCTGATTCTATCACCTTTCACTACAACAATACAGTCCAGAGACAGCAGCACTGCCAGGTCCTGACCAGCTGGGTGTGTGTGTGTGTGTAAGCTGGGTGATGTCTGTGTGTGTGTGTGTGTGTGTGTGTGTGTGTGAGCTGGTGTGTGTGTGAGAGCTGGGTGATGTGTGTGTGTGTGTGTGTGTGTGTGTGTGTGTGAGAGCTGGGTGATGTGTGTGTGTGAGCTGGGTGATGTGTGTGTGTGTGTGTGTGTGTGTGAGCTGGGTGATGTGTGTGTGTGTGTGTGTGTGTGTGTGTGTGAGCTGGGTGATGTGTGTGTGAGAGCTGGGTGATGTGTGTGTGTGTGAGCTGGGTGATGCGTGTGTGTGTGTGTGTGTGTGAGCTGGGTGTGTGTGTGTGAGTGTGTGTGAGCTGGGTGGGTGTGTGTGTGTGTGTGAGCTGGGTAATGTGTGTGTGTGTGTGTGTGAGCTGGGTGTGTGTGTGTGAGCTGGGTGTGTGTGTGTGTGAGCTGGGTGATGTGTGTGTGAGTGTGTGTGAGTGTGCTGGGTGATGTGTGTGTGAGTGTGTGTGTGTGTGCTGGGTGATGTGTGTGTGAGTGTGTGTGTGCTGGGTGTTTATCAGTGGTGACTGAAGTGCTGACAGGCTGTCCAGCCAGGCTGGTTCCCATGAAGCTCTTGGCCAGTTGGACAGGAACAGGTGCTGCACCAGACGCTCACTGCTGCTCTGGAGGACAGACAGGCAGTGTGTGTGTGTGTGTGTGTGTAAGAGAGAGAGAGTTACTTAACTGAGTGATTGTGTTAGTTTGTGTGTGAGAGAGAGTTACTTGACTGAGTGATGGTATGTGTGTGTGTGTGTGTGACAGTTACTTGACAGAGCGATGGTGTGTGTGTGTGTGACAGTTACTTGACAGAGCGATGGTGTGTGTGTGTGACAGTTACTTGACAGAGCGATGGTGTGTGTGTGTGTGTGTGTGAGACAGTTACTTGACTGAGCGATGGTGTGTGTGTGTGTGAGACAGTTACTGGACAGAGTCCGTCCTCATGTTGTGATGCTGCTGCTCTGGAGGATGACCTGCTGGACTGGCAGGACATGACATCATACTCAGGACGTCTTCATGTGTCATGGCTGTTAGACTGGCTGGACAGGCCTGTGGTGAAGTGAGGCTGGAATACATGATCCTCTGGCCTGTTTGCATATGAAACAAACTGACTGTTGTTTGCTGCGCGTCATGACAACCACAACCCCATCACTCAGCTGGTGACCTCCTCTGTCACCTCAGGGGTCAACACTGAAACAGACTCCTATCTGTTGCCTCAGGGGTCAACACTGAAACTTAGTCCAATCACAAAACATAACTCATCCTTCATACATTGTCTTCAAGTCTTGGTAACTGTAGTTTTTTTCAGGCCGGATTGTTGATGGACTGAAGGGTTTGTCACCAAAAACTAAAGTACGTTGTTAACAGTGTAAGGCTATTGTTTCATGGCAGCTGTGGAGTGCTGATTTCTGAAGTTGCCAACAGCCAGTATGATACATGGAGATATTAGCCTTCATTAACCAATGTAAAATCCTTCCTGTGGGCAATGTTACATTGTAATTGCATTAGTAACAGTTTCTCAAGGGTTCAAGGCTGTTTATGTATCGAACTGCTTTCTTAATTGTGTTGTTTTTCCTCCTGGCTATCAATTAAAATGTAACAGAATTACACGCGTACATAATGGTCTGCTGTGTTGGTCTGTAGTGTGTTGGTCTGCTGTGTTGTGTGTCTGAGCACCAAGGACCGAGGTTCAGAGAATATAGAGGAACACAGCAGACCACACAACACAGCAGACCAACACAGCAGACCAACACAGCAGACCAACACACTACGGACCAACACAACACAGCAGACCACACAACACAGCAGACCAACACACTACGGACCAACACAACACAGCAGACCAACACACTACGGACCAACACAACACAGCAGACCACACAACACAGCAGACCAACACAACACAGCAGACCAACACAACACAGCAGACCAACACAACACAGCAGACCACACAACACAGCAGACCAACACAACACAGCAGACCAACACAACACAGCAGACCAACACAACACAGCAGACCAACACACTACAGACCAACACACTACAGACCAACACAGCAGACCAACACAACACAGCAGACCACACAACACAGCAGACCAACACACTACAGACCAACACACTACAGACCAACACAGCAGACCAACACAACACAGCAGACCACACAACACAGCAGACCAACACACTACAGACCAACACACTACAGACCAACACAGCAGACCAACACAACACAGCAGACCACACAACACAGCAGACCCACACACTACAGACCAACACAGCAGACCAACACACTACGGACCAACACAGCAGACCAACACACAGCAGACCAACACAGCACAGCAGACCACACAACACAGCAGACCCACACACTACAGACCAACACAGCAGACCAACACACTACGGACCAACACAGCAGACCAACACAGCAGACCAACACAACACAGCAGACCACACAACACAGCAGACCACACAACACAGCAGACCAACACAGCAGACCAACACAGCAGACCAACACAGCAGACCAACACACAGCAGACCAACACAGCAGACCAACACAGCAGACCAACACAGCAGACCAACACACAGCAGACCAACACAGCAGACCAACACACAGCAGACCAACACAGCAGACCAACACACAGCAGACCAACACAGCAGACCAACACACAGCAGACCAACACAGCAGACCAACACAACAGAGCAGACCAACACAGCAGACCAACACAGCACAGCAGACCAACACAACACAGCAGACCACACAACACAGCAGACCAACACACTACAGACCAACACACTACAGACCAACACAGCAGACCAACACAACACAGCAGACCAACACAGCAGACCAACACACAGCAGACCAACACAGCAGACCAACACAACAGACCAACACACAGCAGACCAACACACAGCAGACCAACACAACACAGCAGACCAACACAGCAGACCAACACACTACAGACCAACACACTACAGACCAACACAGCAGACCAACACAACACAGCAGACCAACACAACACAGCAGACCAACACACAGCAGACCAACACACAGCAGACCAACACACAGCAGACCAACACACAGCAGACCAACACACAGCAGACCAACACACAGCAGACCAACACACAGCAGACCAACACACAGCCGACCAACACACTACCACCCTGCCAAATACACACTGGCCTCATTAGCTCCTCTGAGAAAACAGTCTACAGTTGAAAACCACAATTACTTTGGCCTGCCAAAAAAATACATTTTATGATTCCATGCTTTAATGAACTCGTTCAGCTCAACGAGTCCTTCTGCTATCTGAACTGACATGGTAATGATTCATTTATAAAAGAATACACATGAAACTTCTCTCAATGGGCT
The DNA here is from genome assembly GCA_030340665.1 of Neosalanx taihuensis. NCBI lineage: Eukaryota > Metazoa > Chordata > Actinopteri > Osmeriformes > Salangidae > Neosalanx > Neosalanx taihuensis. The sequence continues at coordinate 679,760 of CM059291.1, forward strand.
GAAGGTCTGATACCCAAGCCTCTGGAAGCAAGAAATCAAGTGTGGTTGGGTGTGTGTTTGAGCATATGTGTGTGTGTGTGATGTGTGTGTGTGTGTGAGCGAGAATGTGTGTGAGAGTGCACGCCCACTTGCACGTGTGTATTTAAACTGCTTCTCCATGAAACAGCGGTTATTGATTAACGTATCTGTGGGACCTCAGAGCGTCCAGAGGGGCCAGGAGGGTCCACTGCTCTGTCAGACCGTCCAGAGGGGCCAGGAGGGTCCACTGCTCTGTCAGAGCGTCCAGAGGGGCCTGGAGGGTCCACTGCTCTGTCAGAGCGTCCAGAGGGGCCTGGAGGGTCCACTGCTCTGTCAGACCGTCCAGAGGGGCCAGGAGGGTCCACTGCTCTGTCAGAGCGTCCAGAGGGGCCTGGAGGGTCCACTGCTCTGTCAGAGCGTCCAGAGGGGCCAGGAGGGTCCACTGACCAGTCAGAGCGTCCAGAGGGGCCAGGAGGGTCCACTGCTCTGTCAGAGCGTCCAGAGGGGCCAGGAGGGTCCACTGCTCTGTCAGAGCGTCCAGAGGGGCCAGGAGGGTCCACTGACCAGTCAGAGCGTCCAGAGGGGCCAGGAGGGTCCACTGCTCTGTCAGAGCGTCCAGAGGGGCCAGGAGGGTCCACTGCTCTGTCAGAGCGTCCAGAGGGGCCAGGAGGGTCCACTGCTCTGTCAGAGCGTCCAGAGGGGCCTGGAGGGTCCACTGCTCTGTCAGGACAGACTCACTTGGTGAACTGGCCTGTGTTGTGTCCTGTACACTAAAGATTTAACCTGTTAGGTCCTTCTGAACCAGAACCAGTCACCTCTGCTGCCTTGCTGAGTGGCTGACAGGAGACCAGGCTGATCATAGGGTTAGGGTTAGGCTGTGTGCTGGTGTTGAGGGCTGTGGAGGTTAGGGTTAGGCTCTGTGCTGGTGTTGAGGGCTGTTGAGGTTAGGGTTAGGCTCTGTGCTGGTGTTGAGGGCTGTGGAGGTTAGGGTTAGACTGTGTGCTGGTGTTGAGGGCTGTGGAGGTTAGGGTTAGACTGTGTGCCGGTGTTGAGGGCTGTGTTAGGCTCTGTGCTGGTGTTGAGGGCTATGGCGGTTAGGGTTAGGCTGTGTACTGGTGTTGAGGGCTGTGGAGGTTAGGGTTAGACTGTGTGCCGGTGTTGAGGGCTGTGTTAGGCTCTGTGCTGGTGTTGAGGGCTGTGTTAGGCTGTGTGCTGGTGTTGAGGGCTGTGGAGGTTAGGGTTAGGCTCTGTGCTGGTGTTGAGGGCTGTGTTAGGCTGTGTGCTGGTGTTGAGGGCTGTGTTAGGCTCTGTGCTGGTGTTGAGGGCTGTGTTAGGCTGTGTGCTGGTGTTGAGGGCTGTGTTAGGCTCTGTGCTGGTGTTGAGGGCTGTGGAGGTCTTATCTCAGTGCTGTCTGAGCGGAGCACATGTAAACTGGCTCTCAGACCCAGCAGGGATTTACTAAAGGTACACAGCTGCTTCTCTCAGTCCAGACAGTTGATCCTGATCCTCTAGTCTGCTAGAAGCTCCTCATCCTCCTCCAGATCTACTCTGCTGGTCCAGAGAGACGGCCCCCTGACCTAAATAATACTATGAAAGGAACTTTGTGAATGGAGGTATGTGTGTCCATGGAGAAACATGTAGACTTTAAACTTGGTCTGTTAATGTTTGACCTTAATCAAACAGCAGGAAGCTTTCTGACAGATATCTGCTCATGTAGACCACTGACTTGATGTGAGCTGAAGGCCATGACCCTCATATCAAGTTAGATGGCCTGAATAATCACATTACAGTCTTCTAACCAATACCATTACTGTTGGGTGGTTTGCATAATCATTGGAATGACTCAGCTTGCTGTGTGGTCTGATAAATCAGTGTAGTAAAATAATCAAGAGAGGGAAATTGAGAGGGATAGGGAGGGAGGGAGAGAAAGGGAAAAGGAGGGAGGGAGAGGGATAGGGAAGGAGGGAGAGAGATAGGCAAGGAAAGAGAGGGATAGGTAGGGAGGGAGGGAGCGAGGGATAGGGAAGGAGGGAGAAAGAGGGAAAAGGAGGGAGGGAGAGAGATAGGGAGCGAGAGAGAGGGATAGGGTGGGAGGGAGGGATAGGGAGGGAAAGAGAAAGAGAGAGAGCAGAGGGAGGGATAGGGAGGGAAAGAGAAAGAGGGAGGGAGACAGGAAATGATTCCAGCCTGTGTTTTTGTCTCAGAATGGTGTTGCTGTGTGGGCCTCACTTGATGACATCACCCGGATGTTATTCTCTTCTTGTTTGGCCATGTTCTTTCTGTCAAGTAGGGAGGTCATAAGGACCCTCCCTGAACTGCTGACCGGAGCTCTTAAGATCAGCTTCATCAGTCAGAGATCATCCTAAAGTCCTGGAGCTCTGATGCTGGGATGTTAACAGAGGCTATCCCAGGTGACAGTTAGGTTTAGAAAGTAGAGATGAGCAGTGTCAGGTCTGGTATCACCTCGTGTCAGCCTGGGTGAGTTTTCCACAGCCGAGGGTGTGACTGGAAATCTTTGAGTAATGATCGCTCTCTGAAACATGCCTCAACTCTTCCTTGCTCCTGGGAGTCTTTGAAAGACAACTCTATATACGTTACTCACAAACTGTTAAGAATGTCAAGTTGTTACAGAGGTGGAGTGTGGAGTCCCAAAAGTGCTGAAAGAGCAGCGCTATGGAGGCGGCTGTGAGTCTGTGTGACCTGGTTTATCAGTCATTCTCATGGCTTGGCTAAACACTAACGCCAGTGGGCTAACAGACTCTTAAACTCATCTGTTTAATGTTGAGCTAAGCTACATGGAATGTCTTAGAATGGAGGGAAGGTTTAGAGGCCCTCGCTGTGTCTTGAATACTTCATGACAATCTGCCTCGGAGCTAAACATGGAGCCACATTAAAACAGAGCCTGCCTGACAGTTTTGCCATCATTTATCAGAAGTGACTGGAGTTTATGAGAGGACCGCTCTCCAGGTGGGCATCTCAGGGAAACCTCCCAAGCAGGTTGTACAACAGAGCTGTTCAGCCTTGTCTCTGGATAGACATGCTCCTAAGGTTTACTCTAAGCCCAGGTGTAACTAAGCAGTTACTTTCCCCAGGTGGGAACCAACCCTGAGAACCAGGTGAGGTAGATTACCATTGGAGTGGAACGCTAGTAGAAGACAACCTGCTCAGATTAGGATTGTTGTGACTGTGTGTCTGACTGTCTTGTCACTCTTAACACTCATGTAGCCATATTGGGTTAAAACATTTTTTTAATAAACCTAGTTTAGAAGGATTGTCGTTTCTGGACATAAAGTTTTTTTACATAATTGTTGAATTCCTAATAACTTCAGACTTAGGACACTTGGGTGTACGTTTATGTTAAAAATGTATTTAGTATTTAGACACTTTAGGAAACAGAAAAGTGAACTGAAAGTTAACTGTTAACAGTTAAGTGCTCTAACAAGTTAATCATCAGCAGTGTTGGTATAACATTACAACTGTCAGTGTTTGGTTAGCCTACCTGGTGGCTATAATGTCTAATGTTATAGCGTGAATGAGACTAAAGTAAACTGGTTTAATCTGACACCTTAGCCAGCCACACCTTCCCTCCCTCTAACAAGGAGGGGATCATGGTCTTTATATTTTCTGTGGTTGGGGGAGATGGGGGTGAACCTTACAGGCAGAATGGTGGAATGTGTTTACAGGAAGCAATCTTCTCTGAATAGATTTGAGAAATGGAGAACATACTGGACTTCTCTGATCCTGAAGGGATTAACACTTTAGCTGTGTCAGAAAGACCAGGGGGAGTCTGTGTCACTATGACAACTGGGGGAGTTTGAGAGGATTCTAGCATGTTCAACCTTGTGGTGGTGGAGGGGTGGAGGGTGGAGGAGTGGAGGGCTGTGGGGTGGAGGATGAAGGGGTGCAGGGCTGTGGAGTGGAGGAGTGGAGGGGTGGAGGGGTGGAGGGTGGAGGATTGGAGGGCTGTGGGGTGGAGGGTGGAGGGCTGTGGGGTGGAGGGTGGAGGGCTGTGGGGTGGAGGGCTGTGGGGTGGAGGGTGGAGGGTGGAGGGCTGTGGAGTGGAGGGGTGTGGGGCTGTGGGGTGGAGGGCTGTGGATTGCAGGGTGGAGGGCTGTGGGGTGGAGGGTGGAGGGGTGTGGGGTGGAGGGTGGAGGGTGGAGGGCTGTGGGGTGGAGGGGTGTGGGGCTGTGGGGTGGAGGGTGGAGGGGTGTGGGGTGCAGGGTGGAGGGCTGTGGGGTGGAGGGTGGAGGGGTGTGGGATGGAGGGTGGAGGGGTGTGGGGTGGAGGGTGGAGGGCTGTGGGGTGGAGGGTGGAGGGCTGTGGGGTGGAGGGGTGTGGGGCTGTGGGGTGGAGGGTGGAGGGTGGAGGGGTGTGGGGTGCAGGGTGGAGGGCTGTGGGGTGGAGGGTGGAGGGGTGTGGGGTGGAGGGTGGAGGGCTGTGGGGTGGAGGGTGGAGGGCTGTGGGGTGGAGGGGTGTGGGGCTGTGGGGTGGAGGGTGGAGGGTGGAGGGGTGTGGGGTGCAGGGTGGAGGGCTGTGGGGTGGAGGGTGGAGGGGTGTGGGGTGGAGGGTGGAGGGCTGTGGGGTGGAGGGTGGTGGGCTGTGGATTGCAGGGTGGAGGGCTGTGTGGTGGAGGGTGGAGGGTGGAGGGCTGTGTGGTGGAGGGTGGAGGGCTGTGTGGTGGAGGGTGGTGGGCTGTGTGGTGGAGGGTGGAGGGTGGAGGGGTGTGTGGTGGAGGGTCGAGGGCTGTGTGGTGGAGGGTGGTGGGCTGTGTGGTGGAGGGTGGAGGGCTGTGTGGTGGAGGGGTGTGGGGCTGTGGGGTGGAGGGTGGAGGGGTGTGGGGTGCAGGGTGGAGGGCTGTGGGGTGGAGGGGTGTGGGGTGGAGGGTGGAGGGCTGTGGGGTGGAGGGTGGTGGGCTGTGGATTGCAGGGTGGAGGGCTGTGTGGTGGAGGGTGGAGGGTGGAGGGCTGTGGGGTGGAGGGTGGAGGGCTGTGTGGTGGAGGGTGGTGGGCTGTGTGGTGGAGGGTGGAGGGCTGTGTGGTGGAGGGTGGAGGGCTGTGGGGTGGAGGGTGGTGGGCTGTGTGGTGGAGGGTGGAGGGTGGAGGGGTGTGGGGTGGAGGGTGGAGGGCTGTGTGGTGGAGGGTGGTGGGCTGTGTGGTGGAGGGTGGAGGGCTGTGTGGTGGAGGGTGGAGGGTGGAGGGGTGTGGGGTGGAGGGTGGAGGGCTGTGTGGTGGAGGGTGGAGGGGTGTGGGGTGGAGGGTGGAGGGGTGTGTGGTGGAGGGTGGAGGGTGGAGGGTGGAGGGCTGTGTGGTGGAGGGTGGAGGGCTGTGTGGTGGAGGGTGGAGGGCTGTGTGGTGGAGGGTGGAGGGGTGTGGGGTGGAGGGTGGAGGGGTGTGTGGTAGCGGTGGCAGCCAGACAGAGGATGTGTTGGGAGGAAAGCAGAGCGTGCCGCTCAGAGGAAGCGTCTGGGCAGCTGAAAGCTCTCTGCATTGTTTGCTGTCTGACAGAACAAAGCAGACCTCTTCTGTCTAGCAGCCCTGAGAGAGCAGCTCCTCTCCTGAGGCCATCAGATCAACAATCCTGTCTCCCTTACACACACTCTGATAGAGCGCTGCGTCTCCCCTACACACACTCCGATAGAGCGCTGCGTCTCCCCTACACACACTCCGATAGAGCGCTGCGTCTCCCCTACACACACTCCGATAGAGCGCTGCGTCTCCCCTACACACACTCGGATAGAGCGCTGCGTCTCCCCTACACACACTCCGATAGAGCGCTGCGTCTCCCCTACACACACTCCGATAGAGCGCTGTGTCTCCCCTACACGCACTCTGATAGAGCGCTGCGTCTCCCCTACACACACTCTGATAGAGCGCTGTGTCTCCCCTACACACACTCCGATAGAGCGCTGCGTCTCCCCTACACACACTCTGATAGAGCGCTGTGTCTCCCCTACACACACTCCGATAGAGCGCTGCGTCTCCCCTACACACACTCCGATAGAGCGCTGCGTCTCCCCTACACACACTCTGATAGAGCGCTGCGTCTCCCCTACACACACTCTGATAGAGCGCTGCGTCTCCCCTACACACACTCCGATAGAGCGCTGCGTCTCCCCTACACGCACTCTGATAGAGCGCTGTGTCTCCCCTACACGCACTCCGATAGAGCGCTGCGTCTCCCCTACACACACTCCGATAGAGCGCTGTGTCTCCCCTACACACACTCTGATAGAGCGCTGTGTCTCCCCTACACGCACTCCGATAGAGCGCTGCGTCTCCCCTACACGCACTCCGATAGAGCGCTGCGTCTCCCCTACACACACTCTGATAGAGCGCTGCGTCTCCCCTACACACACTCTGATAGAGCGCTGCGTCTCCCCTACACGCACTCTGATAGAGCGCTGTGTCTCCCCTACACGCACTCCGATAGAGCGCTGCGTCTCCCCTACACACACTCCGATAGAGCGCTGCGTCTCCCCTACACACACTCTGATAGAGCGCTGCGTCTCCCCTACACACACTCTGATAGAGCGCTGCGTCTCCCCTACACACACTCCGATAGAGCGCTGCGTCTCCCCTACACACACTCTGATAGAGCGCTGCGTCTCCCCTACACACACTCCGATAGAGCGCTGCGTCTCCCCTACACGCACTCCGATAGAGCGCTGCGTCTCCCCTACACACACTCCGATAGAGCGCTGCGTCTCCCCTACACACACTCCGATAGAGCGCTGCGTCTCCCCTACACACACTCCGATAGAGCGCTGCGTCTCCCCTACACGCACTCTGATAGAGCGCTGCCTCTCCCCTACACGCACTCTGATAGAGCGCTGCGTCTCCCCTACACACACTCCGATAGAGCGCTGCGTCTCCCCTACACACACTCTGATAGAGCGCTGCGTCTCCCCTACACACACTCCGATAGAGCGCTGCGTCTCCCCTACACACACTCTGATAGAGCGCTGCGTCTCCCCTACACACACTCCGATAGAGCGCTGCGTCTCCCCTACACACACTCCGATAGAGCGCTGTGTCTCCCCTACACGCACTCTGATAGAGCGCTGCATCTCCCCTACACACACTCTGATAGAGCGCTGTGTCTCCCCTACACACACTCCGATAGAGCGCTGCGTCTCCCCTACACACACTCTGATAGAGCGCTGTGTCTCCCCTACACACACTCCGATAGAGCGCTGCGTCTCCCCTACACACACTCCGATAGAGCGCTGCGTCTCCCCTACACACACTCTGATAGAGCGCTGCGTCTCCCCTACACACACTCTGATAGAGCGCTGCGTCTCCCCTACACACACTCCGATAGAGCGCTGCGTCTCCCCTACACGCACTCTGATAGAGCGCTGTGTCTCCCCTACACACACTCTGATAGAGCGCTGCGTCTCCCCTACACACACTCTGATAGAGCGCTGTGTCTCCCCTACACACACTCCGATAGAGCGCTGCGTCTCCCCTACACACACTCCGATAGAGCGCTGCGTCTCCCCTACACACACTCCGATAGAGCGCTGCGTCTCCCCTACACACACTCCGATAGAGCGCTGTGTTTCCCCTACACACACTCTGATAGAGCGCTGTGTCTCCCCTACACGCACTCTGATAGAGCGCTGTGTCTCCCCTACACGCACTCTGATAGAGCGCTGCATCTCCCCTACACACACTCTGATAGAGCGCTGCGTCTCCCCCCACACCCGCTGAGCAGCAGACACATGGCCCCATTAAGCACATGTCACCTTTCACAATGTGCAAGGTGACACTCTATTCTTCTGTCTACCTGTGTTGGTGTGAACTCTTGTCAAGACAGAGGAAGCTGTAGGAAGGCTGGGTTACAGCCTGATTACCCCCTCAGGGTTCCTATTCATCCAGGCTTAAAGGAGACTCTGTTCCCCAGGTAGCTCATGCTGAAGGGCTCTGTTGGCTGATGCTGCACCAGGTAGCTGTTACCGCGGTGACACAGACCAGCTCCAGGTAGATAACAACAACTTAAGAAGTCCAACAGCAGATCAATACATAAAGCTTAGCTTTGTAAAGGAAGTAATAGAGTTCCTTGAAATAAGGGTTGAGGTTAGGGTCCATCTTTAAATCCTGTCAGAATACGATGTTCTCTCTGTCTCTCTTACTCTGTAACTGTTAACTCACAGAGCAGTTAGCTGTTGTCAGTTTGTGAATACTGAGTGTTTTCTCTCTCCTGTGGTCAGTGTTAAATGTCCACAAAGCCTGTTCAGCCACACTGGGTCTTTGGCAGTGGTGCTGAAGGTCAGCTATAGAGGGGCCCTGGAAGGGGCCCGGCTCCTAAGATAATACCCCAACTTCATTACTGCGGCTTAAAGAGACGACCTTATCAGACTCTGTGGTGAGACTGAGATGAGCTGTTAGACTGTGGTTAGACTGATATGTGTTAAACTAATCTGATGGATGAGGAAAATAGATTTTAACCTCATGACCTCAAAAGAGATTTCCTTACCGAGGTTCCTGTTCTCTCCTTTCTAAATCTCATGGCTTTTTGATGTTGACTTTGTGACTTTGCTCCGTCTGAGGGAGTGTCATGTTGGTTTGATTAGAGGCTAGATGTCAGAGGCAGCATCAACCTGACCAGGGTCCTCACAGAACATCTGTTAACTTCAGAAAGCTCCTCTGCAGAGCTTCCTGTCTCATTAAAGGTGCAGATGTAGGGGGCCTCTCCTGGTCTGGGCAGAGGGCCACACCTGGTCTGGGCAGAGGGCCTCTCCTGGTCTGGGCAGAGGGCCACACCTGGTCTGGGCAGAGGCAGAGGGCCTCTCCTGGTCTGGGCAGAGGCAGAGGGCCTCACCTGGTCTGGGCAGAGGCAGAGGGCCTCACCTGGTCTGGGCAGAGGGCCACACCTGGTCTGGGCAGAGGCAGAGGGCCTCACCTGGTCTGGGCAGAGGGCCTCTCCTGGTCTGGGCAGAGGCAGAGGGCCTCTCCTGGTCTGGGCAGAGGGCCTCACCTGGTCTGGGCAGAGGCAGAGGGCCTCACCTGGTCTGGGGCAATTTAACAGTTTAACAGCTGTGGCACAGGCATCATATACAGTACATATACAGGTACCTACTGTACATTTCACCATGGCAACTGGTACCCCCCCCCCCCCCCCCCACACACACACACACACACACACACACACACTCTCCTCCCAGGGTGCCTAAAAATGAAGCCATCAAACTGCCAATGTGTTCTAATCTTATCTTGAAAAACATTAAGACCTTTTCTGCCTCGGGAACCAGATAGATTTATAGCTGTTCTCTCTAGGCTGTGATGGGGGGGAAGTTGTGACATGTTTGGGATTTGATTATTGTTCCAGAAGATTCTCATTCTCACGGTCTGTTTTGGTTTGAAGAATCTGTGTTTCGGGCCGCTGGCATATCAGGGAGGCTCTGCTCATATCCTCAACTCAGCCTCTGTTTTGTTTGTTGTTTCTGTGGAGAATGAATCCCACACACACACACACACACACACACACACACACACACACACACTGCACAGCAGGCCTACAGGAAAGAGTGGGAGTAGGCCAACCTTCACATGGTCTGTGGCCCAGTTATCCACCAGCTACCCCAGTGGGCTGCAGGCCTGGAGGTAACAGCTTTACTCACAGCTTCACACTGTGTCCAGTCTGCTACAGTCTATAGTGTGTTCGGTCCATATACACCCACATCTGCATCTTCTATATCCTCCCTTTAACATGTCCCCTATAGGAGAGCTGAAACCACTCATTATGTTATTGTCCTGCTATGCAGACTGAGTGTTAGTGTGATGTCATCTGAGTCCATTGTTTGATGCTTAGTGGAGGATCTGATGTCAGACAGACCTGCCCTGCCTGTTCACTCAGCAGGAGACACCTGAGCAGCAGCCAGCAGGGGAACAGCCTCATAACAGCTTCATAACAGCCTCATAACAGCCTCATAACAGCTTCATAACAGCTTCATAACAGCTTCATAACAGCATCATAACAGCTTCATAACAGCTTCATAACAGCATCATAACAGCTTCATAACAGCATCATAACAGCATAATAACAGCTTGATAACAGCATCATAACAGCATCATAACAGCTTGATAACAGCATCATAACAGCATCATAACAGCCTCATAACAGCTTCATAACAGCCTCATAACAGCATCATAACAGCATCATAACAGCTTGATAACAGCATCATAACAGCTTTATAACAGCATCATAACAGCTTCATAACAGCTTCATAACAGCCTCATAACAGCATCATAACAGCATCATAACAGCATCATAACAGCTTGATAACAGCATCATAACAGCTTCATAACAGCTTCATAACAGCATCATAACAGCTTCATAACAGCTTCATAACAGCATCATAACAGCTTCATAACAGCTTCATAACAGCTTGATAACAGCTTCATAACAGCTTCATAACAGCATCATAACAGCATCATAACAGCATCATAACAGCATCATAACAGCTTGATAACAGCATCATAACAGCTTCATAACAGCATCATAACAGCTTCATAACAGCTTCATAACAGCATCATAACAGCTTCATAACAGCTTCATAACAGCTTGATAACAGCATCATAACAGCTTCATAACAGCATCATAACAGCATCATAACAGCATCATAACAGCTTCATAACAGCTTAATAACAGCTTCATAACAGCTTGATAACAGCATCATAACAGCTTCATAACAGCTTGATAACAGCTTGATAACAGCATCATAACAGCATCATAACAGCATCATAACAGCTTCATAACAGTTTCATAACAGCTTCATAACAGCTTCATAACAGCATCATAACAGCTTCATAACAGCATCATAACAGCATCATAATAGCTTCATAACAGCTTCATAACAGTTTCATAACAGCTTCATAACAGCTTCATAACAGCATCATAACAGCATCATAACAGCTTCATAACAGCTTCATAACAGGCCCCCCTCTGGCACACAAGGACCAGGCCCCCCTCTAGCACACAGGGACCAGGTCCCCCTCTGCTACACAGGGACCAGGCCCCCCTCTACCACACAGGGACCAGGCCCCCCTCTGGCTCACAGAGACCAGGCCCCCCTCTGGCACATAGGGACCAGGCCCCCCTCTGGCTCACAGGGACTAGGCCCCCCTCTGGCTCACAGGGACTAGGCCCCCCTCTGGCTCACAGGGACCAGGCCCCCCTCTGGCTCACAGGGACCAGGCCCCCCTCTAATCCCTCCCTTTGTGCTCTTGCTGCTGGTTATCTTTCTGTTTTGTCGGCTGGGGCGCTGCAGGGTCACGGGTCGACAATTGCTGTAAATTGCAGCTCGGTGCGAAAGGATTTAGAGGAATTTGGGCTGCACACTTCTGCAAACGGCACACTTTCACACGCAGCTTTTGGGAAATGGAGTTAGCTGCCCATGGTGTTGTTCCTGCTGGTGCAGTGATATGCTGAGGGAGCTCCTGACAGGGTCTGTCACAGAGAGACAGCCTGGCTGGGAAGAGTCTGGGGCAAGGAACATGTACAACTGCTGTTTCACTGTCTGTAGAATGTAGCCTGTGTTTACTTAACTACAGTATGTCACCCAAATGGGATCTTTTGTTGATAAAGAATGAGTTCCCATAGATGTAGGCAGTCATGAGCTGTGACACAGGGACAGTTCTGTCTCACTGGTTCAGTCCTGGGTTTTAAATACAACAGGGATGGAAAAGAGTGTGTTTTAGATTTTTCATGTGTAAGCTATTTGCCTGTGTGCAGTTCAGTGGGAGAACAGTTACAGACTCAAAACAGTCACAGACTCAAATCACACTTCTAATGCTGCAGGTAAAACCATTTATAAGTTTGTATAAAACTGCTCACCACACTAGAAAAACATCCATTCAAGGTATTCTGGTTTATATAGAAGTGTATCTTTTAAAGATTAGTCTGTGTGTGTTTATGTTACTTAGACCAGTGTCGGATCAATAAGGATTAATCTGATTCTTTATCATGTCAAGGGAGTCATGTGGAGCAGTGGGTTAAGGTGTCGGCTTAGTAACCAGAAGATACCTGGTTTGAAGAGCCAGCCCCGCCTCCCTGCCATCACTATACAGATAGCCCCGCCTCCCTGCCATCACTATACAGATAGCCCCGCCTCCCTGCCATCACTATACAGATAGCCCCGCCTCCCTGTGTGTGCGTATGGGTGTGCTGGTCCAAGACGTCCTTATTTGGCCTAGAGAGAGTGGTTAGTGTCAGGATTGGGAGCAGAGCTCCAGAAACAGCAGCTCATATTGACCTATCAGCAGGCCAGGACAGCTGGGGAGGAAGCTGAGGACAAGGAGACCTGGCCAGGAAATACAACAAGCCTGGACTTAATGGGATTATTATCCAGTAAAAAACACAAACTCTACTCAAGGGAGCCTTTGGCCCAAGATTCTTAGACATATTTGAGAACCTGAACAGGCAGGCCTGTTTCCAGAGGCAGGCCGGTTTCCAGAGGCAGGCCTGTTTCCAGAGGCAGGCCTGTTTCCAGAGGCAGGCCTGTTTCCAGAGGCAGATTGTGACTGGAGGCAGGAAAGACCCAAGTTCAGCTGCCTCGTAGCATCAATTACATGTGGAATGTCAGGAATCCCACAGATTGTTTTCCAGCTTAACAAGATAGCAGACCTGGCTGGTTCTCTCTCAATATTAGGGCATTCTTTCCACGCCGGCCCTCCTGAGTGACCCGACAGGCTGGGAGAGCGGTGGGAAAAATCCCAGCCACGTGTCAGGAGACGAGAGGATGAAATGCTGGATGTGTTGTCATCGGGATGTGAAGTTCCTGATGTCTTGACCAGCCTGTGCTGGGCAGGGGTGATGGACGAGTTTAGGGTGGGACGTGTTTTGGGCAGGGAAGGAATCTTGGGTACTTTTCCTAATCTGCACTGTTCTGGTATTATCGGTTCTAGTCTATTATGTTGTAGTATGTTAGATTAGATTAGATTCAGTTGAAATACAGTAGTACAGGTTAACAAATTACAGGCCTGTTCTAGGCCTTTGTCCTGGTGTGTGTTTTGTCCTGGCCTGTATTGTGATGGAACTGTGTGTGCTTTGTGCAGGGGGCAGAGCGATCTGGACCAGGAGGCACCATGTTCAAGGCAGTGCTGAAGAAAAACAGAGACGGAGGGAAGAGCAACAGGAAGGAGACAGGTATGTGAGGCGGACCTTCCAGCTGCAACCAGGAAGTCAAGCAGGAAGTCAGGCAGGAAGTCAACAGCAGCCAGTCATTCTTTGTTTCTAAGAAAGACCCAAAGCTTCTCCCTGTTCACATACTGTGAAAAGAAAACATTGTAAAGTTTAGTTTATGTTTTGTGTCTGGGTGGTTGATAGTGTGTTTGGTGTTCTGAGGAGACAGATAATGTTCATTGTTGAGCGAGAAAGACACAAAGAAAATACACAGACTCTCGCATGGACGCTCTGTCTGGAAACATGTGGTTTTCTCAGCCTGTACCAGTCGCTATGTTGAACATATAAGGTCATAAAGGAAGTGTCCCAGTCCACTGATGTCCCTGTCTCAGACGCTGTGCTGACCAGTGGCTCTCCTGTATGAGGTCCAGCCCCCCCCCCAGCCTGTATGAGGTCCAGCCCCCCCCCCAGCCTGTATGAGGTCCAGCCCCCCCCCCAGCCTGTATGAGGTCCAGCCTCCCCCAGCCTGTATGAGGTCCAGCCCCCCCCAGCCTGTATGAGGTCCAGCCCCCCCCCCAGCCTGTATGAGGTCCAGCCTCCCCCAGCCTGTATGAGGTCCAGCCCCCCCCCCAGCCTGTATGAGGTCCAGCCCCCCCCAGCCTGTATGAGGTCCAGCCCCCCCCAGCCTGTATGAGGTCCAGCCCCCCCCAGCCTGTATGAGGTCCAGCCCCCCACCCAGCCTGTATGAGGTCCAGCCCCCCCCAGCCTGTATGAGGTCCAGCCCCCCCCCCCAGCCTGTATGAGGTCCAGCCTCCCCCAGCCTGTATGAGGTCCAGCCCCCCCCCCAGCCTGTATGAGGTCCAGCCCCCCCCAGCCTGTATGAGGTCCAGCCCCCCCCAGCCTGTATGAGGTCCAGCCCCCCCCCCAGCCTGTATGAGGTCCAGCCTCCCCCAGCCTGTATGAGGTCCAGCCCCCCCCCCCAGCCTGTATGAGGTCCAGCCTCCCCCAGCCTGTATGAGGTCCAGCCCCCCCCAGCCTGTATGAGGTCCAGCCCCCCCCCCAGCCTGTATGAGGTCCAGCCCCCCCCAGCCTGTATGAGGTCCAGCCCCCCCCCCAGCCTGTATGAGGTCCAGCCTCCCCCAGCCTGTATGAGGTCCAGCCTCCCCCAGCCTGTATGAGGTCCAGCCCCCCAGCTCTCTTACTGTCTCTCCACCTCTTTCACTCTTTCTCTCCCTCTGTCTCAAACTCTCTTTCATCGACTTTGTTTCACCTATCTGTATCTTCAGTTACTCCTCCCCCTCTCTCTCACCCTCTTTATCTCCCTCTCTCTCTCTTTCTCTCTTTCTTTCCCTCCCTCTCCATCTCGCCTCCCTCCCTCTCCCTCACTTCAGAAGTCTATGAGGAATGTACCCAGGAAGCCTCTGTCTGGCCTCATGAGGATGTAGATCTGCTGCAGGCCTCTGGCGGGGCCCCTAGTCCTGCTGTCGCCGGGGCAACACCTGTGTGCTGTGCTGCAGTTCCCCAGATCTGTCCAGGCCTGTAGCATGAGTCACCATCCTGGATCACATCGTCTCACTGGTGACGAGGCAACAGTGAGTCACCAGAGGAGGATTTACCATGCAGGGAGGGACTGGGGCTGATATACTGTGTTGGGCTGATAGACTGGGGCTGATAGACTGGGGCTGATATACTGTGTTGGGCTGATAGACTGGGGCTGATAGACTGGGGCTGATAGACTGGGGCTGATAGACTGGGGCTGATAGACTGGGGCTGATAGACTGGGACTGATAGACTGTGCTGGGGCTGATAGACTGTGCTGGGGCTGATAGACTGTGCTGGGGCTGATAGACTGGTGCTGATAGACTGTGCTGGGGCTGATAGACTGGTGCTGATAGACTGTGCTGGGGCTGATAGACTGTGCTGGGCTGATAGACTGTGCTGGGGCTGATAGACTGTGCTGGGGCTGATAGACTGGTGCTGATAGACTGTGCTGGGGCTGATAGACTGGTGCTGATAGACTGTGCTGGGGCTGATAGACTGTGCTGGGGCTGATAGACTGTGCTGGGGCTGATAGACTGTGCTGGGGCTGATAGGCTGTGCTGGGGCTGATAGACTGTGCTGGGGCTGATAGACTGGGGCTGATAGACTGTGCTGGGGCTGATAGACTGTGCTGTGGCTGATAGACTGTGCTGGGGCTGATAGACTGGGGCTGATAGACTGTGCTGGGGCTGATAGACTGTGCTGTGGCTGATAGACTGTGCTGGGGCTGAAAGCATGGTGCACCAACATAATCTTGTTCCCAGCCGTTGTCTCAGTTGGGCCCCATCCATCAATCCCAACCCTTTCTCCCCTGCTGGGGCCATAAACCCGGCCCCTCCCCGGGCATTCAGTCCTGCCAGAGGAGGGCTGGCCCTGAGAGAGGCCTGGGAGGGTCAGCTCTGTAGGCAGGTCACCAGTCACCCCCCCTGGGGAAGAGAGACACTAACCTTCTCCCCACATGAGACCCCTACATTACCTCAGTTAGTCATTTGATGACTAAACCTGGTCCTCAGGTTTAACAGACAGTTACTGTATAGGACAGACAGACTTTGTTGTGTCCCTACTAGTAACATTCATGGTGGTTTAGACAACTGTTGACTCGTCAGCTGGTGTTTGTTAGACTGTTTCCTCTCAAACTAAGCCTGTGTTGGTAAAGTCAGCTCCCACCTCCCCCTCCTCCACTGTGCCCTGGTCACTGTCTCTATAGGGGGTCTGCAGCGAGGGCTAATCCTAACCCTGCTAAGAGTGAGTCTTTCTGGGGAAGGATGAGATAACAAGATCCAGCATGCTGCTGAATAGCTGTTGTATGAATACAAATTTCATTATTTTCCTAAACATTGTTGGATAGGAAATCCCACCTACCTCTCCACAGCCTCCCACCAGACAGAGACAGAATGACTATCATTCTGCTCTGCAAAAGCATGTATTAAATCTCCAGTGCCATACGTAATGGAAATGTGTGGTAGGAAAATCCTTGCTAATTGTACACATGCATGATGAGTCAGCATCTGGTCTCAGATCAGTTCTGCTGTGGCCTGGTCTCAGATCAGTTCTGCTGTGGCCTGGTCTCAGATCAGTTCTGCTGTGGCCTGGTCTCAGATCAGTTCTGCTGTGTCCTGGTCTCAGATCAGTTCTGCTGTGGCCTGGTCTCAGATCAGTTCTGCTGTGTCCTGGTCTCAGATCAGTTCTGCTGTGGCCTGGTCTCAGATCAGTTCTGCTGTGGCCTGGTCTCAGATCAGTTCTGCTGTGTCCTGGTCTCAGATCAGTTCTGCTGTGTCCTGGTCTCAGATCAGTTCTACTGTGGCCTGGTCTCAGATCAGTCAACACACACACACACACACACACACACACACACACACACACACACACACACACACACACACACACACACACACACACACACACACACACACACACACACACACAAACTCCTTGCTCCTCCTGCCCCTCCCCCCTCTCCTTGCTCCTCCTGGCTCCCCCCTCTCCAGCTCCTCCTGCCCCCTCCCCCTCTCCAGCTCCTCCTGGCTCCTCCCCCCCTCTCCAGCTCCTCCTGCCCCCCCCTCTCCAGCTCCTCCTGGCTCCTCCCCCCCCTCCAGCTCCTCCTGGCTCCTCCCCCCCTCCAGCTCCTCCTGGCTCCTCCCCCCCCTCTCCAGCTCCTCCTGGCTCCTCCCCCCCCCCTCCAGCTCCTCCTGGCTCCTCCCCCCTCTCCAGCTCCTCCTGGCTCCTCCCCCCTCTCCAGCTCCTCCTGGCTCCTCCTCGAAAGATGGAGAGCAGAAGAGTTGAACATGGAGGAAATGAGAGGAAATGGTCAGAGAGGAGACCAGAGCAATTAGGACTGGAAATCAGATCAGAATTGAACCACTTTCTACCTTGATTATTAGTGATTGATCCCCATTAATCAGCCCATAGTTACTGATGCTAACAGTTCCTCTCAGCAGCATGAGCAGGCTGCTGCTGTCCTCAAAGAACAAAGACCTCCCACACACAAACACACACACACACACACACACACACACACACACACACACACACACAGACTCTAGTGTTGTGTGTGTGTGCTCTGTGTGTGGCCTCTGACCTCCTCTGGAGGTGTGGTCGGACACTTCCCATCATCCTCCTCCTCTGTTCTCATGACCTCACCTGGCCCAGAGGAGCCCCTGCTTAATGATCCACGCTGTCCAATCAGGATCCAAGACCGCTGAGCTGTCGTCTCCATGGCAACAAGGGGACCAACCCTCAAAGCTCTGCCCCTCACTATCCTCACCACCCCCCCCCCCCCCCACCCCCTTCACTCTCTGAGAGAAGTTCACTGAAGAATATGTCATTACTTAGAGGACTGAGGGGACTTCAGAGGGCAGCAGGCCTGGGTGGGGTAGCTGGAGAGAGGGCAGCAGGCCTGGGTGGGGTAGCTGCAGAGAGGGCAGCAGGCCTGGGTGGGGTAGCTGCAGAGAGGGCAGCAGGCCTGGGTGGGGTAGCTGGAGAGAGGGCAGCAGGCCTGGGTGGGGTAGCTGCAGAGAGGGCAGCAGGCCTGGGTGGGGTAGCTGCAGAGAGGGCAGCAGGCCTGGGTGGGGTAGCTGCAGAGAGGGCAGCAGGCCTGGGTGGGGTAGCTGGAGAGAGGGCAGCAGTCCTGGGTGGGGTAGCTGGAGAGAGGGCAGCAGGCCTGGGTGGGGTAGCTGGAGAGAGGGCAGCAGGCTTGGGTGGGGTAGCTGGAGAGAGGGCAGCAGGCCTGGGTGGGGTAGCTGGAGAGAGGGCAGCAGGCCTGGGTGGGGTAGCTGCAGAGAGGGCAGCAGGCCTGGGTGGGGTAGCTGGAGAGAGGGCAGCAGGCCTGGGTGGGGTAGCTGGAGAGAGGGCAGCAGGCCTGGGTGGGGTAGCTGGAGAGAGGGCAGCAGGCCTGGGTGGGGTAGCTGGAGAGAGGGCAGCAGGCCTGGGTGGGGTAGCTGGAGAGAGGGCAGCAGGCCTGGGTGGCTCAGGAAAGAGGGCAGCAGGCCTGGGTGGGGTAGCTGGAGAGAGGGCAGCAGGCCTGGGTGGGGTAGCTGGAGAGAGGGCAGCAGGCCTGGGTGGGGTAGCTGGAGAGAGGGCAGCAGGCCTGGGTGGGGTAGCTGGAGAGAGGGCAGCAGGCCTGGGTGGCTCAGGAAAGAGGGCAGCAGGCATCAGACCAGACAGAACTCCAGCTTCAACTCTTCTCATTAGTTATCTCTTCATCTCAGTCTCACACTCGCTTTTTATGGCTCTCACTGTATTACTCTCTCTCTCTCTCTCTCTCTCTCTCTCTCTCTCTCTCTCTCTCTCTTTCTCTCTCTCCATCGCTCTCTCCATCTGTGTGTCTGTCTCATGCCCAGTTCTACAGGGGTCTTGGCTCTGGAATGTCTTCAACACAGGAATGTAGACAAGAGGAGGGAGGGGTGTGTATGTGTGTGAGAGTGTACTGTGTGTGTGTGTGTATGTGTGAGAGTGTACTGTGTGTGTGTGTGTGAGAGAGAGACTTTGTACTGTATGTGTGTGAGAGAAAGCGTGTGTGTGTGTGTGTGTGTGTGTGTGTGTGTGTGTGTGTGGCGGGGGAGAGCAGCACTAGGCAGAGACCCTGACATTTCCCATTGCTCTTCATAAATGCTCAATTTAAGCGGCTCTGGGAAAAATCCTGTATCTGCCAGCGTGTTTCTGGACTGAGCTGCAGCTGGGACACTGCTGGACTGATAACAGGACCAACACACAGAAGATCAGCAAGGCAGGAGGTCTCATTAAAGCTTCTCCTGTGAGAAGATAGGAATGTGAATATTGATGAGATGGTCGTCGTGCACAGACTGATATAACCTTCCCATAGCTGTGCAGGAGGGATGATCGTTAAAACAGACACACTGCAGCAGATATGTTAACAGCCCCCTCCGGACCAGGATGAAGGTTTCCATGGGGACAAGGAAATGAGACGTGTGGCGGAGGACATTTATTGTTCTCAAGGTCGTCATCCAGAACACTGTTCAGAGATCTAGTCCAGTAACAGAGAAGGGAGAGACACTTCCTGTCTGTGGGACTAAAGGGTCTTTGCTGCTTGTGGACACCAGACTGTCTCCTGCTGCTTGTGGACACCAGACTGTCTCCTTGCTGCTTGTGGACACCAGACTGTCTCCTTGCTGCTTGTGGACACCAGACTGTCTCCTGCTGCTTGTGGACACCAGACTGTCTCCTTGCTGCTTGTGGACACCAGACTGTCTCCTGCTGCTTGTGGACACCAGACTGTCTCCTGCTGCTTGTGGACACCAGACTGTCTCCTGCTGCTTGTGGACACCAAACTGTCTCCTGCTGCTTGTGGACACCAGACTGTCTCCTGCTGCTTGTGGACACCAGACTGTCTCCTTGCTGCTTGTGGACACCAGACTGTCTCCTGCTGCTTGTGGACACCAGACTGTCTCCTGCTGCTTGTGGACACCAGACTGTCTCCTGCTGCTTGTGGACACCAGACTGTCTCCTGCTGCTTGTGGACACCAGACTGTCTCCTGCTGCTTGTGGACACCAAACTGTCTCCTGCTGCTTGTGGACACCAGACTGTCTCCTGCTGCTTGTGGACACCAGACTGTCTCCTTGCTGCTTGTGGACACCAGGCTGTCTCCTTGCTGCTTGTGGACACCAGACTGTCTCCTGCTGCTTGTGGACACCAGACTGTCTCCTGCTGCTTGTGGACACCAGGCTGTCTCCTTGCTGCTTGTGGACACCAGACTGTCTCCTGCTGCTTGCGGACACCAGGCTGTCTCCTGCTGCTTGTGGACACCAGACTGTCTCCTGCTGCTTGTGGACACCAGGCTGTCTCCTGCTGCTTGTGGACACCAGGCTGTCTCCTTGCTGCTTGTGGACACCAGACTGTCTCCTTGCTGCTTGTGGACACCAGGCTGTCTCCTGCTGCTTGTGGACACCAGACTGTCTCCTGCTGCTTGTGGACACCAGACTGTCTCCTGCTGCTTGTGGACACCAGGCTGTCTCCTTGCTGCTTGTGGACACCAGGCTGTCTCCTTGCTGCTTGTGGACACCAGACTGTCTCCTTGCTGCTTGTGGACACCAGGCTGTCTCCTGCTGCTTGTGGACACCAGACTGTCTCCTGCTGCTTGTGGACACCAGACTGTCTCCTTGCTGCTTGTGGACACCAGGCTGTCTCCTGCTGCTTGTGGACACCAGGCTGTCTCCTGCTGCTTGTGGACACCAGGCTGTCTCCTGCTGCTTGTGGACACCAGACTGTCTCCTTGCTGCTTGTGGACACCAGGCTGTCTCCTGCTGCTTGTGGACACCAGACTGTCTCCTTGCTGCTTGTGGACACCAGGCTGTCTCCTGCTGCTTGTAGACACCAGACTGTCTCCTGCTGCTCAGGGCGCTGTTATGTTTTGACTGTTGCCATGGCCACGGCTGGCCGACCCAGAAGGATCCAAAAATAAGAGTGGTGTCGTGGGAAAAAAACTGATCCCATCAGGAGTCTCTGATTGGCAGTTCCACTGTCGTCCAATAGAAAATCTGAGCTACTGAATCAGAGGCCAAACAGCCTTAAGAGTTCTGCTAAGCTAAACAGACGTGTTGGTCGAACACAAACTCAGAAGGAGTTCATCAAACACGCTGCCTTTTCAATTCTCTCACCATTCCATGCCTCTCTTTCCCTCTTTCTCTTTCCCTCTCTCTCTTTCCCTCTCTCTCTTTCCCTCTCTCTCTTTCCCTCTGCCTCTCTTTCCCTCTCTCTCTTTCCCTCTCCCCCTCTCTTTCCCTCTTTCTCTTTCCCTCTCTCTTTCCCTCTCTCTCTTTCCCTCTCCCCCTCTCTTTCCCTCTTTCTCTTTCCCTCTCTCTCTTTCCCTCTCCCCCTCTCTTTCCCTCTCCCCCTCTCTTTCCCTCTCTCTCTTTCCCTCTCTCTCTTTCCCTCTCCCCCTCTCTTTTCCTCTCTCTCTGCCTCTCTATTTCTCTCTGTCTCGTTTCCTCTGTCTCTCTCCCTCTCTCTCATCTCTCGGCCTCTCACTATCCCTCCGCCTCTCTCTTTCCTTCTCTCTCTCTGCCTCTCTCTCATCGCTCTGCCCCTCTCTCTTTCTCTCCCTCTCTTTCATTTCCCTGCCTCCACCCCCCCCCCCCTCACACTCTTCTTTCCCTCCCTCTCTTTGTGCGCTGCTTGTGTGTTAACCTTGACAGCCTTTGTGTGGCTGCCAGCCTGCTAGTGTCTTTACACAGGGAGGCAGCATTGACAGTCAGTGTAGCGGCAGAGTTCCTCTCTGCTGGAATGTCCTCATGTGTCTTTGTGTTCCCACAACAAGGGTCTGCATTCATTACTGCCTGTCTTCATCCACTCACAGCCTCTTCAAATTAACTGGTGAGAAGCTAATAGACGGTTAGGGTGTGCAAAATCACACACACACACACACACACCCTCATGCACCCCCCAAAATGGTGTGTCAGATCATAGTCTTGTGTGTTACATGACAGTGAGAGACAGTTGCCCCCATGTACACCAGATGAAGCCCTTGACACAGGTCACTGTGCTGGAAGTCTGTGGTCTGAGCACAGCTGGGTGGGTGAGGGGGAGGGAGGGTGGGGGGAGGGGCTGGGTTCCTCTCCTCTCCTGTTCTCTGCAGGGTTCTGTTCTCTGCAGGGTTCTGTTCTCAGGTTCCCCTCTCAGGTTCCCCTTGTTCTGAAAGGATTCAAATCTAAAGACATGATGTAAACGTTAGTGAAGCTTCTCAACTAAGTTTTTATGGCAAGTTGCCCTCTTGTTGTAGGGTTAGGGAGCCTCTGAGGCCAGGGAGGATCTGAGGCCGGGGAGGATCTGAGGCCGGGGAGGATCTGAGGCCAGGGAGGATCTGACCCCCTCCCATTCAGCTGCTTTTTTCTCCTCGATATTTTAATCAATGTCTTGAAATGTGATCAAGTCAGTTTTATGGTCTGTACATGTCCTCGCTGGCCTTGAGCTGTCCTGTTTGAAGAGGCCAGGAGAGTGAGAGAGGGGCTGTAATCATTTTTACATCAACCCTGGGCCAGTGCTGTATAATTAGAAAGGGTTGATTTGCTTGACCACAGCTGGGGCTGAAATTGCAGTCCTGGTCTGGTCCTTGAGGAACAGCTCTGAAATAGTACAAGCTGGGTCCGTCTGTTTTCCATGGTAACGTCCACATCCTTGGTCACATGATGCTGCAGGCTCCGTACCGCTCCAGCCAGACTGCCAGAAGCAGCAGATCTCTCATGTGGCACCTCTTGTTTTCTAAACTGTCCCCCCCCCCCCTAATTACAGTGTTGGTGCATCTCTCCAGCCTGCAGCAGGGACCAGAGGGTTCAGCTGCTTCAGAGGGTTCAGCTGGTGTTCAGAGGGTTCAGCCTCTTCAGAGGGTTCAGCTGCTTCAGAGGGTTCAGCTGGTGTTCAGAGGGTTCAGCTGCTTCAGAGGGTTCAGCTGCTTCAAAGGGTTCAGCTGGTGTTCAGAGGGTTCAGCTGCTTCAGAGGGTTCAGCTGCTTCAGAGGGTTCAGCTGGTGTTCAGAGGGTTCAGCTGCTTCAGAGGGTTCAGCTGCTTCAGAGGGTTCAGCTGGTGTTCAGAGGGTTCAGCTGCTTCAGAGGGTTCAGCTGCTTCAAAGGGTTCAGCTGGTGTTCAGAGGGTTCAGCTGCTTCAGAGGGTTCAGCTGCTTCAAAGGGTTCAGCTGGTGTTCAGAGGGTTCAGCTGCTTCAGAGGGTTCAGCTGCTTCAGAGGGTTCAGCTGCTTCAGAGGGTTCAGCTGCTTCAGAGGGTTCAGGGGTGTTCAGTTTGACCAGGCTAAAGACACTGTGACAGGGGGGGTTTGTCATCAGGTCCCACATTTAAGAGGTAAGCCCCCAGAAAAAGACTGTTGTGCTGTTGCTCGTGTGCAGGAATGTTGAAGTGTTTTACAAGTCCAGGGGCCAAACTTCCTGTGGCCCTCCTGTGTTTCTGTGGGGGTGAAATGTGTTCCCCTCTCCCACACATCCCGACACCAGCCTTATACAGACATTTGTCAACAGCAGGACTGGGATGGTTGGGTTGGGTTCATTACCCTTGTAACTTCTAGCAGTTTGAGGTTCTGCATTACTGAAGGAGATCTCCCCCCCCTTCCTCCCCTCTCTCTCTCTCTCTGTCCTCCCTCTCTTTATCTCTGTACATCCCTACCTCTCCCTCTCTCTCTTACATTTATTCATTTAGCAGATGCTTTTATCCAAAGCTCTTCCTCCCTCCCTCTAACCCATGGATGTGTTCAGAGTAGACACACTGACCCAGGCCCCTCTGGTGTATCATGTGTCTGGAGGCTGTTGGAGGCTGTTGGAGGCTGTTGGAGGCTGGTGGAGGCTGTTGGAGGTGTTTGGAGGCTAATGAGGGTGTTTAAGAGGCTGGTGGAGGCTAGTGGAGGTGTCTTGCCCCCCCGGCCACTTCCTGTCTGGGGCGTTCTTCTTTGTTTAGGAACTCCAAACACAGAACAGCTTTGTATCCCCCTCAGTGGGGGGGGTGGGGGGAGAAGGGGGGAGGGGGAGGAGAAGTGGGGCAGCTCTTATTCTCCTCTCCAGGCCTCTCCAGCCAGCTAGCCTCATCTTTGACCAGGAGGATCTAACAGAGCTCTGAGCACCAGCAGCAGCGACTAGAGAGCTGGCCTGGCCAGCAAAGACTAGCCCAGAATAATGTCATGGCTGATCTCCTGAGTCCCAGGCAGCAACCTGCACAGTCCTGACACACACACACACACACACATATACACGCAAACACACACACACAGATCCGAGGCTCATTGACATGGCTTGTGGTTCACCATGTCTCAGATAGCTTGACGCTAGTTAATGCTAGTTGATGCCAAAGCCATTCCATTCCTGCTGGATCACTGTGAGGTTTTAATATGTGGTCAGATGAGAAGACTGCTGCATAAAGAAAGACCTTCACTCTGAGGCTCCATGACACAGAACTGTGTTTCCATCCAGCTCTGAGGACCAGCCTGTGTGTCTCTGGGATTTCCATCTGGGGCCTCGGGAGGGGAAGAGGGCCAGGTGAAGTCATCAGCAGGGCCAGGGCCAGGTCCTCCTCTGAGCTGAGTTAGGGGGCCTCACAGGAGATATGGAGGAATGAAGAGAGGAACAGAGAAGGGAGGAATAAAGAGGAGGGGCCGGTCTGACAGAAGACATGGAGGACATAGAGCAGGAGAGAGAAAAGAGGGGAGGGAACAGTTTCAATACAAGCTGAACAGATTCTGCTGACATCAGCCTCTCAGGATCCAAGGTTTGATGAGAAGAATGGGGATCCTGTTAGTGACACGTCTCCTTGCAGTCGGTCCCTGACGCTGACTAGAAGCAGCACAGCAGGTTTCTACTGGTGGGCAGGGGGAGGGGGGCAGGGTGAGGGGGCAGGGTGCGGGGGGCAGGGGGCAGAGTGAGGGGGGCAGGGGGCAGAGTGAGGGGGGCAGGGGGAGGGGGGCAGGGTGAGGGGGCAGGGGGCATGGTCCCACAGACAGGTTATTTGCTGCAGCAGTAACCTTCAGCCAGATATGCAGGGTTATCCAGGGTTATCCAGAGTTATCCAGGGTTATCCAGGGTTATCCAGGGTTGTCCAGGGTTATCCAGGGTTATCCAGGGTTATCCAGAGTTATCCAGGGTTATCCAGAGTTATCCAGGGTTATGCAGGGTTATGCAGGGTTATGCAGGGTTATCCAGGGTTATCCAGAGTTATCCAGAGTTATCCAGGGTTATCCAGAGTTATCCAGGGTTATGCAGGGTTATGCAGGGTTATCCAGGGTTATCCAGGGTTATCCAGGGTTAAAGTTATCCTTGAACAGTGACTGAGGCAGCTTCTAAACATGGACTCCTAATAGAAGCATCCATGACCTATAAAGAGTGTCTGGGCGTTAATAATGACATCACAGTGTAGCTCCAACATGATGTTCAGGAGGGGGGGGGGGGGGGGGGGGGGAGCTGTCCATCTAGTAAAGGTCATGAAGATCACATGACCTGTTCCTGACTGTACAGGGATCTGTGGTGAGTACAGTACAGCTCAGTGTTGGCGCTGTGGGTTTGTTGTTCCAGTTCTCATCATGGCTGATGGGATGGGAGTCAAGCTTGTTATCTTCGCTCCACAGGCCGTGACACCAGGTCACATGTACCCTGCTTCTGAAACCATCACTATCGAACCCATCAGTCATGAGAACACCCAGCCATGACCTTACGGGTCAAACTAGACAACAGACAACTGTACTCCAACACACACACATTATCACCATCTCCCTCCACCTCTCTCTTACTCTCTCTACCATCTTCTCTCTCTCTCTCTCTCTCTCTCTCTCTCTCTCTCTCTCTCTCTCGTATGGGTCGAGGTCTTCGTTTACCTCCACATCTGTCTGGACTCAAACAGGACTCAGACTGTCAGGTGTCCAGTGAAGTCCTCTCAGCAGTTATGTTGGTGACGTCTTCTCATTCAAAAAGTTACATCTGAAAAAGCTTGTAGCTCATCAGGTATCTAAGCTGTAACTGATCTTCCACTGAGTATCTAAGCTGTAACTGGGACCTGCCACAGTGTCAGATGAGCCTTAAGTCCTTAGCTGCTGTATATTGAAGTGTCTCTATATATTCCTCTCTGCTGTGTCTTTCTACATTATGTTCATGACCCAGTCTCTTTCCAGTGACATCTCTAACCCTCTCCCCTCTCTCTCCTCCACAGCAGGGGAACCCCACACCTACAGTGTCCACAAGAGGCTCCCTCCTGAGGGGCCTGGCTCCGCCCCGCAGCCTGGCTCCGCCCCACAGCCCGGCCCCGCCCACCCTTACAGCCAGGAGGATGTGTTCAGACTGAGCATGTGCAAGGGCGTGTCCATGTCGCTGCCCTCTTCGCCCCTTCTGCCCAGACAGTCCTACATGATCCCCCTTCGCTCCAGCAAGCGATCTCCAGGTAGCAAGACAGATACTCACCCACACCTTACTCACCCACCGTACTCCGCCACACTCACCCCCACCTTACTCACCCACCTTACTTACCCCCACCTTACTCACCCACCTTACTCACCCACACTCACCCCCACCTTACTCACCCACCTTACTCACCCCCACCTTACTCACCCACCTTACTCACCCACACTCAACCCCACCTTACTCCCCCACACTCACCCCCACCTTACTCACCCACATTACTCACCCACACCTTACTCACCCACCTTACTCACCCACACTCACCCCCACCTTACTCACCCACCTTACTCCCCCACCCTCAACCCCACCTTACTCCCCCACACTCACCCCCACCTTACTCACCCACCTTACTCACCCACACTCACCCCCACCTTACTCACCCGCACATTACTCACCCACCTTACTCCCCCACACTCACCCCCACATTACTCACCCACACTCACCCCCACCTTACTCACCCACACTCACCCCCACCTTACTCACCCACACTCACCCCCACCTTACTCACCCACACCTACTCACCCACCTTACTCCCCCACACTCACTCCCACCTTACTCCCCCACCTTACTCACCCACCTTACTCACCCACACTCACCCCCACCTTACTCACCCACCTTACTCCCCCACCCTCAACCCCACCTTACTCCCCCACACTCACTCCCACCTTACTCCCCCACCTTACTCACCCACCTTACTCACCCACACTCACCCCCACCTTACTCACCCACACTCACCCCCACCTTACTCACCCACACCTTACTCACCCACCTTACTCCCCCACACTCACTCCCACCTTACTCACCCACCTTACTCACCCACACTCACCCCCACCTTACTCACCCACACTCAACCCCACCTTACTCACCACACTCGACCCCACCTTACTCACCCACACTCACCCCCACCTTACTCACCCACACTAGATCACCCCCCCACTTCCACACACCAAAACACAGCACCAAAACACAGCACATAACCAGCAGCTACTTGGACTAAGATGTGCTGTGCTTCACTGTTCTACTTCTGTGTTTCCATACTTCCTGTCTCAGTGGACTCCCTTCCTGTGCAGTTTCCTGTCTTCCTCCAGCACGTCTAAAAATGCAACATCTGACACTGTCAGGGATTGACGAGCCTTTCAGCCTTGAACATGCTTGCTGTAGCTTGCTCTCAGTTCGCTGTTCTTTCAACATCATGCCTCAGGTGCTTCTCAGAGAGGATCCTGAGGAGAATAGAAACATGTCCTCTTCTGATAGTAGCCTACTTTTACAAAAAGAAGACGTTTTCATGAATAAAACGGCCCTGAACAATACCTGGAATATCCAGTGTTCATGTACAAGTGGAGCTTGTTAGCAGAAGTATAGCTAGCTAGCGTAGCTCGCTAGCCCAGCTAGCAGTAGAAGTGTGTGTGAGTTGGTTGTGTTGGGAGCTGGGAAGTGTGCAGTAGAAGTGTGTGTGAGTTGGTTGTGTTGGGAGCTGGGAAGTGTGCAGTAGAAGTGTGTGTGAGTTGGTTGTGTTGGGAGCTGGGAAGTGTGCAGTAGAAGTGTGTGTAAGTTGGTTGTGTTGGAGCTGGGAAGTGTGCAGTAGAAGTGTGTGTGAGTTGGTTGTTGGGAGCTGGGAAGTGTGCAGTAGAAGTGTGTGTGAGTTGGTTGTGTTGGGAGCTGGGAAGTGTGCAGTAGAAGTGTGTGTGAGTTGGTTGTGTTGGGAGCTGGGAAGTGTGCAGTAGAAGTGTGTGTGAGTTGGTTGTGTTGGAGCTGGGAAGTGTGCAGTACAGGGTTAGTTAGTGTATTCACTGTGTTCCCTGCATGTGAGCCAGTATTTAATCAGCTTGTCCAGGACGACCGCCTCTATAGCGACACCATGTTTACTCCAGATAGGTGTTTAATGGCCTTGTTGTATGCAGACACACACTCAGTCCTGTTGCTCCTCCTCTCCATCTTCCTCCCCTGTGTGGACAGACAAGCTGTTTGATGTTAGCTTGTGTTAACCTGACTGTGTGTACTTTAAGACTTGCTGAAGAGGACAGAGATCCTTTAAGTGCTCAGGCTGAAGATCTCCCATCTGGGCCTCATCTGGGCAGCAGCTCGCTAGTGTGAAGTACCAGGAGTGGCTTTGATCTCTCTTTTAGCAGAAGATGTCTTGGCATGTGAGCATTTGGCCTCCCAAAGTGACAAGACTGCTTAACTGTAAATAAGACCTGAGTCTACTGCTGTAGAACGGATATTTGTCATTCGTGCCACCGAACACTGAACATCTGTGTCTTAGATGTTAGTTCCTGTATGGGGGGTTTGTATATATTCCTCCTCTCCATCTTGATCCAACTGTAAGCATCTGCAGACAGGCCTGGATCGTGTTGTGGGATGTTTTCAATGAGCTTTCTAATGGAGGGACTTTCCTGTTCTCAGTTCAGCTCCAGATTACTTTGATCCCAACTGTTTTCATTTGAGGGTGAACGGATGTCTTGACCTCCCTCTCTCTCTCTCTCTCTCTCTCTCTCTCTATCTCTCTCTCTCTCTCTCGCTGTCTATATCTCTCTCTCTGTCTGTCTCTCTGTATGTCTCTCTCTGTCTCTCTCTGTCTCTCTAGCTCTCTCTCTGTATGTTTGTCTCTCTCTCTGTCTCTGTCTGTCTCTCCCTCTTTCAGTCTCTATCTTTATGTCCCTCTCTCTCTCTGTATTTGTAGTGTTGGACTGTTTTGGCACTCTTAAAGAAACATATCCTACATGGGAAATGCTTCACACTGCGAGAAATGTGATAACTGATGAGTTTAGACAGATGGTTTAAGAGAAGGAGCCATGTTTGTTAGAGGGGAAAGCCTGGAACTGAAGAGAAGAGTCAAGTGGGGGAAAGAATCCATGAAATTCATGTCTAAACAGCGTGAAGGGTAAGTTAGCCCAAGCAGAGACGACCTTGCTCTGCCCTGCTGAAGTTCAAACACAAGGTCTGCTCTCCTGCCTCCTCAGGCGTTGCTGCGATCAGCCATGATTGTTTTAAACCCATCAAAGGGAAGTCTGATGAAAAGCACATTGACACACAGAGAGAGAGAGGGGGCAGGCGAGGCAGCAGGACAAGGAGTAATGAGAGAGAGAGAGAGAGAGAGAGAGAGAGAGAGCAGGGAGAGAGAGAGAGAGAGAGAGAGAGAGAGAGAGAGAGAGCAGAGAGGAGGACAGGGTTCTGTAAAGGTGAAGAGGGTTCTGGACAACTGTGTCCTCATGAGACCACTGAGGACGCCGAGAAACACGAGAGACTGAAGTAGACTGATAGACCCATCAGGACGGAGTTAAGATGGCTGGCAGGGAGGGAGGGAGGCAGGGAGGGAGGGAGGCAGGGAGGGGGGGAGGGGGGGAGGGGTGTGAGTTGTCCCTCACAGGTTAGTGTGAAGACCCACCGGAGAGTTCACACCTTTCGTTAATAAACAAGTCCTGTAAAACCCTCAGCTATCTGGCAACAACAACAAGGTTAAATATAGCTGCAGTTTCAGGGTTCCTCTTCAGCTTTACAAACCTTTACAACATTGTCATGACACAGTCTTGTCTTGCACACATGTTGCCATTCTCTATGGACTGTCACTAAAGGTCCTTCAGACCTTGTTGCTCCCCATGTGTAATAAGTCATGCGTGTTACTTTCACACATGTTGGTCTGACAGGGTTAAAATGCAGCCCTTTAGAAAGTGTCATCTTTTTTCACTTTGTCTCAGGTTTTTTATGGTAAACAAAAGAACAGATTAACACCCATGATGCCAGGTCAAACCCTACCATGTTACCATGTTAGGGAAGGAGATACAAATGAGATCAGCCTGGGTTTAGAGGATTCCCAATAAGGTGACCAGCACCATGCACAGAACCCCCAGAGATAGCCTGGTGTTAGGAGACAGACCCTCCAGAGATAGCCTGGTGTTAGGACCAGACCCTCCAGAGATAGCCTGGTGTTAGGAGACAGACCCTCCAGAGATAGCCTGGTGTTAGGAGACAGACCCTCCAGAGATAGCCTGGTGTTAGGAGACAGACCCTCCAGAGATAGCCTGGTGTTAGGAGACAGACCCTCCAGAGATAGCCTGGTGTTAGGAGACAGACCCTCCAGAGATAGCCTGGTGTTAGGAGACAGACCCTCCAGAGATAGCCTGGTGTTAGGAGACAGACCCTCCAGAGATAGCCTGGTGTTAGGAGACAGACCCTCCAGAGATAGCCTGGTGTTAGGAGACAGACCCTCCAGAGATAGCCTGGTGTTAGGAGACAGACCCTCCAGAGATAGCCTGGTGTTAGGACCAGACCCTCCAGAGATAGCCTGGTGTTAGGAGACAGACCCTCCAGAGATAGCCTGGTGTTAGGAGACAGACCCTCCAGAGATAGCCTGGTGTTAGGAGACAGACCCTCCAGAGATAGCCTGGTGTTAGGACCAGACCCTCCAGAGATAGCCTGGTGTTAGGACCAGACCCTCCAGAGATAGCCTGGTGTTAGGAGACAGACCCTCCAGAGATAGCCTGGTGTTAGGAGACAGACCCTCAAGAGATAGCCTGGTGTTAGGAGACAGACCCTCCAGAGATAGCCTGGTGTTAGGAGACAGACCCTCCAGAGATAGCCTGGTGTTAGGAGACAGACCCTCCAGAGATAGCCTGGTGTTAGGAGACAGACCCTCCAGAGATAGCCTGGTGTTAGGAGACAGACCCTCCAGAGATAGCCTGGTGTTAGGACCAGACCCTCCAGAGATAGCCTGGTGTTAGGACCAGACCCTCCAGAGATAGCCTGGTGTTAGGAGACAGACCCTCCAGAGATAGCCTGGTGTTAGGAGACAGACCCTCAAGAGATAGCCTGGTGTTAGGAGACAGACCCTCCAGAGATAGCCTGGTGTTAGGAGACAGACCCTCCAGAGATAGCCTGGTGTTAGGAGACAGACCCTCCAGAGATAGCCTGGTGTTAGGAGACAGACCCTCCAGAGATAGCCTGGTGTTAGGAGACAGACCCTCCAGAGATAGCCTGGTGTTAGGACCAGACCCTCCAGAGATAGCCTGGTGTTAGGAGACAGACCCTCCAGAGATAGCCTGGTGTTAGGAGACAGACCCTCCAGAGATAGCCTGGTGTTAGGAGACAGACCCTCCAGAGATAGCCTGGTGTTAGGAGACAGACCCTCCAGAGATAGCCTGGTGTTAGGACCAGACCCTCCAGAGATAGCCTGGTGTTAGGACCAGACCCTCCAGAGATAGCCTGGTGTTAGGAGACAGACCCTCCAGAGATAGCCTGGTGTTAGGAGACAGACCCTCAAGAGATAGCCTGGTGTTAGGAGACAGACCCTCCAGAGATAGCCTGGTGTTAGGAGACAGACCCTCCAGAGATAGCCTGGTGTTAGGAGACAGACCCTCCAGAGATAGCCTGGTGTTAGGAGACAGAACCTCCAGAGATAGCCTGGTGTTAGGAGACAGAACCTCCAGAGATAGCCTGGTGTTAGGAGACAGAACCTCCAGAGATAGCCTGGTGTTAGGAGACAGACCCTCCAGAGATAGGATAGAATAACTTGGGGGGAACTGGCAGCGTGACGAAGGCCTTCGCCGCCACTCAGACCGGCGCTGGGTCGCAGCTGTCTGCAGTGTGTGTGTGTGTAAGTGTGAGTGTGTGTGGGTGTGTGTGAGTGTGTGGGTGTTGGGGATTGCATGGTCTGGGTCTCCACAGCCTTCCGTGGCTTTGATCAGCTAAGCCAAAGCTTACCATGAAAAACAGCAAAACATGTGTTGCACAGGGCCCTCGCTTTCCAGCTGAACTGTTTAAAGGTCTCCAGGGTATTGGGGGGGGGGGGGGTGGTGTGTGTGTGCTTGTGGGTGGGTTTGTGTGTGTGTGGTGTGTGTGTGTGAGGGGGGGGATTGCATGGTCTGCATCTACGAAGAATTCCTCTCTTTGACAAAGGTCAGGAATCAGCTTAACCTTCCAAGGTTGTAATCGCAAACATTAGTGAAACAGAACGCAGGTCTGGGATCAGCCTCCTGTTCCTGAAACAGAACGCAGGTCTGGGATCAGCCTCCTGTTCCTGAAACAGAACGCAGGTCTGGGATCAGCCTCCTGTTCCTGAAACAGAACGCAGGTCTGGGATCAGCCTCCTGGTCAGCGCCCTGCAGGGAGAGAGGTAGGATGTGGCTACGCCACAGTGACCCCTGCTGGTCACTGAAAGTCACTGTCCCACCTCTTCATTTGTCTTCAAGGTCACGGTGTGCGAGTGCTTGCTGTTCACTGTCCTTGACGCTCTCTAGTAATCACACTCTGGAGGGTCACTGTGTTCAGGCAGCGTGCAAACCACCTCACACACACACACACACACTTTCATTGAAGATGCACAAGACTTGGTGGCGATGATTGAGCTAGATTCATGACATTGAATTATCTGTGTAAGGGCGAAGTGTGTGTGTGTGTGTATGATATATTACTCTTCCCCTCTCGAATGTTTTAGTTGTTCCAGAGTCACGTGACAAAATCATGTGACAGACAGGAAGCTCTAAAATTATCATTTATACCGGTCTATGGGGATGAGAACAGCAGCTAGGATCATATTTAATACCTTCCCAGAAGTAGAAAGAGAGGGAGGGAGGGAGACGGGAGACGGAGAGAGAGAGAGAGAGAGAGAGAGAGGGAGAGAGAGAGAGAGAGAGAGAGAGGGAGAGAGAGAGAGAGAGAGAGAGACGGAGAG
>CM059291.1:715000-740000 GCA_030340665.1 Neosalanx taihuensis
TAAAGACCCTCTCTCTGTCCTTTACCCTCATGAATTACCAGGCTAGTCTTCTTCTCTTCAGGTCCATCCCCATCCTTTCTGCTTCCCTTCTCTCTGTTTAGTTCATGTGTGGTTCTGGAGGACGTCACGCTGAGACCATCCCTCATCTCTGCAGGTGGTAGAGGGAGCGGAATACCAGGCTCATGCCTTCTAATGTGTTCTGATTGGTTCCCGGAGGGCATGTGACTTTCCTCCTGAAGGGGGCTGGATGGAGAGCAGTTTGGGGGGGTTCACTGACAAGGAAGCTGAGGAGGTTAAGAGAACATAGAGAGTCAGGTGGCTCAGCGGTTAAGACGTTGATGGTTGCAAGTTCGATTCTCGGCTGTGGCTACATGACGTTGTGTCCTTGGGCAAGACACTTCACCCTACTTTCCACAGGGGGAATGACACTCTAGTTGCTGGTAAGTCGCTCTGGATATTGGGATATGACATCCAGTTCCTCCCCAGACACCCATAGGTGGCAGTGTGCGTCAATTCAGATGCAGCCACACTGCTTTAGCAATTGCCCCCCCCCCCCATGGCCCAACAGTGGGTCAGACCAAGATTACAGCTGAGGCTGCCGGATC
The DNA here is from genome assembly GCA_030340665.1 of Neosalanx taihuensis. Taxonomy (NCBI): domain Eukaryota; kingdom Metazoa; phylum Chordata; class Actinopteri; order Osmeriformes; family Salangidae; genus Neosalanx; species Neosalanx taihuensis. The sequence goes on from CM059291.1 coordinate 715,606, forward strand.
ATTCCATCTGGGGTTCTGGGAGGGGTGATGAGGAGGGAGGAGGGCAGGATGTGGTAATGTGGGACGCAGCAGTCCCTCATCTAATCTGTGTGTTATGACTGGGGTCACACATGCACTCCTGTGCTGACAGGACTCTGGGGAAGAGACACAGTCACAGATGAAGAGAGAGATCAGAGAGAGGAAGATAAGACCGTGATAAAGGGAGAGAGACTTGGTGGTACGAGGGTGAAGCATAGAGAGAGAGAGAGAGAGAGAGAGAGGAGAGAGAGGAAGGGAGGGAGGCAGGGAGAGAGAGAGAGAGAGAGAGAGGGGAAGGGGAGGGAGGCAGGGAGAGAGAGAGAGAGAGAGAGAGGGGAAGGGAGGGAGGCAGGGAGGGAGGGAGAGAGACCTAACCTCAGTTGGACCCCTGCCTTCACTGCAGGGGGGACCTGACATTATGGGGATGGGGGAGGGGCTTCTGTCTACCTGGACTCTAATCTACTCACACTGTATCCTGTCTTTTGTTTCCCTCCACACACAAAACACACACACACACACACACACACTGTCACATACCGTACACACACACACACACATGTAAAGTTTCTAAGAAGCTAATTACTGTGGTTTCCTGCTGTAGTTTACATTCCCAGTCCTTATTAGTGTGTAACGAAGAGCTGCCTGTCTGCCTGTCTGTGTGTCTGCCTGCCTGTCACCCTGTCTGCCTGTCTGCCTGTCTGTCTGTCTGTCTGTCTGCCTGTCACCCTGTCTGTCTGTCTGCCTGTCTGTGTGTCTGCCTGCCTGTCACCCTGTCTGTCTGCCTGCCTGTCTGTGTGTGTGTCTGCCTGTCACCCTGCCTGTCTGCCTGTCTGTGTCTGTCTGCCTGCCTGTCTGTCTGTCTGCCTGTGTGCCTGCCTGTCTGTCTCCCTGCCTCTCTGTGTGGAATGTGAGGGGTGTGTACAGGAGAGGAGGTCTGACCAGCTATGATGCAGCTCCTCATCGCCAATCCCATCTGGAACACGTTAATCCAGCGAGAATCTCTCTTTCTCTCTCCTCTCTCCTCTCTTTCTCTCTCCTCTCTCATTCCACTGTCCTCTCATCACTCCACTGTCCTCTCTCACTCTCTCCTCTCTCTCCTTCCTTCGCGCACTCTCTCTCTCCTCCACACTCCCTCTCTCTGCCAGGTCCCCATCAGGAAGCCCAAATATGTTGAGAGTCCTCGTGTTCCCGGGAGATGCCATCGTCTCAGCGCTGAGGAAGGTGTCCGACAACAAGGAATTCTCCCACAATGGTGAGTCGGCACTTTGTGTGTGTGTGTGGGTGTGGGTGTCTGTGTGTCTGTTGTGTGTCTGTGTGTGTGTGTGTATAAACTGTTACGGTTTTACGGCAGGGAGAGAAGGGGGGAGGGAGGGAGGTTCATGGTCTTGGGTATGTTTTTGGAATTCCAAACTTTGTCTGCACCCAAGTCTTGGACTTTGCAGCTGTTGTGTGTGTGTGTGTGTGTTTGTGTGTGTGTGTGTTTGTATGTGTCTGCATTTGTACTTGTGTTACAATTTGTATGGCGTGTGTGTTTATAATGGTATGTGTATGTAAGTATGGTGTGAAGCATGTGAGTTGTGTTTGTAGGGTCAGACTAGGTGTTTGTGTTGGGGAGGATCAGAGTGTGTGATAGGATAGTGATACTATAGTGATAGTGATACTATAGTGATACTATAGTGATAGTGGTAGGATAGTGATACTATAGTGATACTATAGGTGAAAGGATAGTGATACTATAGTGATACTATAGTGATAGTGGTAGGATAGTGATACTATAGTGATACTATAGTGATAGGATAGTGATACTATAGTGACAGTGGTAGGATAGTGATACTATAGTGATAGGATAGTGATACTATAGTGATAGGATAGTGATACTATAGTGATAGGATAGTGATACTTATAGTGATAGGATAGTGATACTATAGTGATAGGATAGTGATACTATAGTGATAGTGATTACTATAGTGATACTATAGTGATAGGGTAGTGATAGTGATACTATAGTGATACCTATAGTGATAGGATAGTGATACTATAGTGATAGTGGATACTATAGTGATACTATAGTGATAGTGGTAGGATAGTGATACTATAGTGATACTATAGTGACAGTGGTAGGATAGTGATACTATAGTGATACTATAGTGATAGTGGTAGGATAGTGATACTATAGTGATACTATAGTGACAGATTAGGATAAGGATAGTGATACTATAGTGATAGGATAGTGATACTATAGTGATAGGATAGTGATACTATAGTGATAGGATAGTGGATACTATAGTGATAGGATAGTGATACTATAGTGATACTATAGTGACAGTGGGTAGGATAGTGATACTATAGTGATACTAATAGTGACAGTGGTAGGATAGTGATACTATAGTGATACTATAGTGACAGTGGTAGGATAGTGATACTATAGTGATACTATAGTGACAGTGGTAGGATAGTGTACAGAGGGCCTGAGTGTTTCTGATCACTGTACATACGTGTGGAAGCCAGGCAGACGTGTGCTCTCAAACACGCTCCAGTGAACCTGTGTTCTACACGGATGCTTTTACATGGATTACTACTGACAGGGACTATAGGGATTATGAGTTTAGTGTGTGTGTGTTCATCTGTATTGGCTGCATGCATAAGCACATGTGCTGGTCTTTGTGGACAGCCTTAGTAGAACCCATGGTGTGTGTGTGTGTGTGTGTGTGTGTGTGTGTGTGTGTGTGTGAGAGAGTGTGTGTGTGTGTGTGTGTGTGTATGTGTGTGTGTGTGTGTGTGAGTGTGTGTGTGTGTGTGTGTGTGTGTGAGACTAATGTTCCCCTAAGTGCTGTGGTATGATAGCAGGCGTGCTGGGTGGGGCTGGTTCCCTCCAGAGGCAGGACTGCCCTGTGGGCTGCTGTGTTATCTTTAGCCAGACGGCCCACAGAGGAGCCTGGGTAGTACAGGTCTAGAACAGGAGTAGAACATGGGACTAGAACATGCTACACAGGACTAGAACATGTCACACGGGACTAGAACATGCTACACAGGACTAGAACATGCTACACAGGACTAGAACATGTCATACAGGACTAGAACATGTCATACAGGACTAGAACATGTCACACAGGACTAGAACATGTCATACAGGACGAGAACATGCTACACAGGACTAGAACATGCTACACAGGACTAGAAACATGTCACACAGGACTAGAACATGTCATACAGGACGAGAACATGCTACACAGGACTAGAACATGTCACACAGGACTAGAACATGCTACACAGGACTAGAACATGCTACACAGGACTAGAACATGTCACACAGGACTAGAACATGTCACAACAGGACTAGAACATGTCACACAGGGCTAGAACATGTCACACAGGACTAGAACATGTCACACAGGACTAGAAACATGTCACACAGGACTAGAACATGTCACACAGGACTAGAACATGTCACACAGGACTAGAACATGTCATACAGGACTAGAACATGTCACACAGGACTAGAACATGTCACACAGGACTAGAACATGCTACACAGGACTAGAACTTGTCATACAGGACTAGAACATGTCCACACAGGACTAGAACATGTCACACAGGACTAGAACACGTCATACAGGGCTAGAACATGTCACACAGGACTAGAACATGTCACACAGGACTAGAACATGCTACACAGGACTAGAACATGTCATACAGGACTAGAACATGTCACATGGGACTAGAACATTCACAGTTGTGTGTGCAAGTGCGTGTGTGTGTGCACGTTCATGTGTGTGCCTGTGTGTATGAACCCTGGAGGCCTCACAGCAGGGCCTTGGACACACACACACACACACACACAAGGAGTCTCACCACAGCCAGAGAAATAACCTCCTCTTCTACCTTCAGAGTTTACCTCATACTTCAACACTCTCCTTACACACACGCACACACAACTCACACACACACGCACAGACATTTATAGGCACATCCACACACACACACATTCAGCATGTGTTTGGAGGATAAAGTTGTCTCTTCATCCTCCCCCTCCTCTTATCCAGCCTCCCCCCCCTCCCCCCTCCCCCCCCTAACTCCCTCACCAGCTACACTTGTTACCATAAAAGGAGTAAGGTGTGTTTCATGAGGACTATCACTGACAGAGGAATTAGGAAACATATATTTCAGCCATCAAGCGATGTACAATTTATAAAAACTCCTAAACGTCAGCTTATTGTAGTGACTCAACTCGGCCAGTTGCTGTCTCAGTCTCTCTCTCTTTCTCTGTTTCTCTCCTCTCAGTCTTTCTCCCCTCTGCAGAACCATGGCAGCAGTGAGTACAGTAGTTGTATACCAGGGTCAGAGGTGATAGAATGTCAGTCTGTGTCATCCTTACTCTCAACAGGACCCCCTCTCATGGGGGGGCCAGGGGGGGGCAAGGGGGCCCGGGGGGCTGACGGGGGCGGGTGCTGCCGGACAGCGTGGCAGGAGGGTCAGCAGAAACGTCATTGTCACTGTGGAATGTCCTGTTGAGCTGGACGTCATGAGGGACTGAGAGAGGTTTCTGAGGTCTACTGGAGGAGACTGGGTGACCTCCAGAAGGAAGCTGGTTCGGAAGAGGGTTCTGAAAGGGGTTCTTGTGTTCTGGCGACATTTCACCATGGAGATGGAGAAGGAGGGATGAGAGAGGTAGGGAGAGAGAGAGAGAACAGGAGCATGTATAGTGTAGTAGCTGTTTTTGTCAGTCCTGCTCATGTTATCAGGGGGGTACAGATGGGCAGTAGACTGGCAGGAGATCTTCTCTCTCAGCACTTTGTTGAACTTTGGTTGGGGTTTTGCTGCCATCTTAATAACACTGTTTGATGAAGGCCGAATGTTGGGGGTTAAGACTAAGAAAAGAAATGTGTGTCTTTTGTATGTTTTTGTTGTGTCTTGTGTTTGTTTATGTGTGTGTGTGTGCTGGAGCCGTCACCCTTCACTGTTTCTTTGAAGGAGGATAGAGTTTCCTTCATACAAGAGGCCTGCAATGTGTAAACCATGTTTATGGGAGAAGTGTGCGTGTGTGTGTGTGTGTGCGTGTGTGTGTGTGTGTGTGTGTGTTGCGCGTGTGTGTGTGTTGGACAGGCAGCAGGGGTCAGAGTTGTGTCGGCTGTGGTCCCAGAGCTGTCCTCTGTCAGTCAGGACTGAACCACGGTTCTTTGTCTCCATCCCCCTCTAACCCTCCACCCTCCATCCCCCCTCTAACCCTCCACCCTTCACCTCCATCCTCTCTTTCACCAATATTCATCTCTCCCCCTCTTACTTCTTTCTCTTCGTTTGTTTGTGTCCTTTCCCTCCACCCCCTCACTCTCCCCTTCCCCCTAGCGCTGTCCTCCCCCTCCACCCTATCTCCCTCCCTCCCTCTCTCCACTCTATTCTCCCCCCCCTCCCTCCCTACCCCCTAACTCCCTCCCTCCACCCTATCTCCCACCCCTCCCACCTTCCCTCCCTTCCCCATCTCCCTCCCTCCCTCTACCCTCAAGGGATAGTGGACTCAGTCTTGTCCAGGGATAGTGGCTCAGTCCTGTCCAAGGGATAGTGACTCAGTTTGTCCAGGGATAGTGGCTCAGTCTTGTCCAGGGATAGTGGCTCAGTCCTGTCCAGGGATAGTGACTCAGTTTGTCCAGGGATAGTGGCTCAGTCTTGTCCAGGGATAGTGACTCAGTTTGTCCAGGGATAGTGGGCTCAGTCTTGTCCAGGGATAGTGGGCTCAGTTTGTCCAGGGATAGTGGCTCAGTCTTGTCCAGGGATAGTGACTCAGTTTGTCCAGGAATAGTGGCTCAGTCCTGTCCAGGGATAGTGGCTCAGTCTTGTCCAGGGATAGTGGCTCAGTTTGTCCAGGGATAGTGGCTCAGTCCTGTCCAGGGATAGTGACTCAGTCCTGTCCAGGGATAGTGACTCAGTTTGTCCAGTGATAGTGGCTCAGTCTTGTCCAGGGATAGTGACTCAGTCCTTGTCCAGGGATAGTGACTCAGTTTGTCCAAGGGATAGTGACTCAGTTTGTCCATGGATAGTGACCTCAGTTTGTCCAGGGATAGTGACTCAGTTTGTCCCAGTGATAGTGCTCAGTCTTGTCCAGGGATAGTGACTCAGTCTTGTCCAGGGATAGTGACTCAGTCTTGTCCAGGAATAGTGACTCAGTTTGTCCAGGGATAGTGACTCAGTTGTCCAGGATAGTGACTCAGTTTGTCCAGGGATAGTGACTCAGTTTGTCCAGGGATAGTGACTCAGTTTGTCCAGGGATAGTGACTCAGTTTGTCCAGGGATAGTGGCTCAGTCTTGTCCAGGGATAGTGACTCAGTTTGTCCAGGAATAGTGGCTCCAGTCCTGTCCAGGGATAGTGGCTCAGTCCTTGTCCAGGGATAGTGGCTCAGTTTGTCCAGGGATAGTGGCTCAGTCCTGTCCAGGGATAGTGACTCAGTCCTGTCCAGGGATAGTGACTCAGTTTGTCCAGGGATAGTGACTCAGTTTGTCCAGTGATAGTGGCTCAGTCTTGTCCAGGGATAGTGACTCAGTCTTTGTCCAGGGATAGTGACTCAGTTTGTCCAGGGATAGTGACTCAGTTTGTCCATGGATAGTGACTCAGTTTGTCCATGGGATAGTGACTCAGTTTGTCCAGTGATAGTGGCTCAGTCTTGTCCAGGGATAGTGACTCAGTCTTGTCCAGGGATAGTGACTCAGTCTTGTCCAGGGATAGTGGCTCAGTCTTGTCCAGGGGACTCAGTTTGTCCAGGGATAGTGACTCAGTCCTGTCCAGGGATAGTGACTCAGTTTGTCCAGGGATAGTGACTCAGTTTGTCCAGTGATAGTGGCTCAGTCTTGTCCAGGGATAGTGACTCAGTCTTGTCCAGGGATAGTGACTCAGTTTGTCCAGGGATAGTGACTCAGTTTGTCCATGGATAGTGACTCAGTTTGTCCAGGGATAGTGACTCAGTTTGTCCAGTGATAGTGGCTCAGTCTTGTCCAGGGATAGTGACTCAGTCTTGTCCAGGGATAGTGACTCAGTCTTGTCCAGGGATAGTGACTCAGTTTGTCCAGGAATAGTGACTCAGTTTGTCCAGGGATAGTGACTCAGTTTGTCCAGGGATAGTGACTCAGTTTGTCCAGGGATAGTGACTCAGTTTGTCCAGGGATAGTGACTCAGTTTGTCCAGGGATAGTGACTCAGTTTGTCCAGGGATAGTGACTCAGTTTGTCCAGGGATAGTGACCCAGTTTGTCCAGGGATAGTGACCCAGTTTGTCCAGGGATAGTGACTCAGATTGTCCAGGGATAGTGACCCAGTTTGTCCAGGGATAGTGACTCAGTTTGTCCAGGGCCTCAGCTCTCTGTGTTCCCTCAGCGGTCTGCATCATCAGCCTTCGTTTCTGAAGTTCTGTTGGCTCAACTAACGTTACCTGCAGGACACATCCTGGGCTGTAATTAAGAAGCTAAGCCTCTTCCACGCTGCATTAGTGCTGAGAGCCCCGGGGAGTCAGTCCTCCAGGAGGGGCAGTGTCATGGTGTGTGATGAAGCTGTGTGTGGCCACAGGAAGCTTCCAGGAGGCCTGATCTGCTGAGGGCTGCTGGCTTTCCTCTCCTGGCTTCCATATGTCTCATTTCCTGAGAAGACAACAGAGACACACAGGGAGAAAGAGAGACACACATGAGTGTACATGGATCTCTCCTCTCAGTCTCCAGACCCCAGCTCTCAGTCTCCAGCCCCAGCTCTCAGTCTCCAGACCCCAGCTCTCAGTCTCCAGACCCCAGCTCTCAGTCTCCAGCCCCAGGCCTGAGATTCCTCTCAGCCTCCCTCCACCTCAGTGAATGCTGAATGAGTGTGTTCATCAAGGTTTAATTAAATCCCCTCACTTGCTGGGTGAAGTAACTCCACATACTAATGAGAGACAGCATGGATCACTTTCACAGTAGGGGTGGAAGATTTGTACCATATTCCTCCTCTCCTTCCTCTTTCCCCACCCTCCTCTCCCTCCTCCTTCCCCCTCCTCCCCCCCCTCCTCCTCCCAACCTCTCTCCCCCCTCCTCCTCCCCTCTCCCCCCTCCTCACCCCCCTCTGTTCTCAGGTTCCTCACCCACTCGTAAATTCTCTCCTAGTTGGAGGATAATGATGTTGTTTGTGTTTTGCCTCCTTTTTGTCTCCATAATGATATATTTGGTTGTAGTAGATTGTAGTAGGTTTCCAGTTGTGTTCCATGTCTGCAGGCTGGGTGGAGCACATTTTCCATCATCCTCTAATCTCACAACACTTGTTACAGTGCGACTGGCGGCCATCTTGGTGCCCAGCTGTCTCCTGGTGTTATCTTACTTCCTGTGTTTGGCTGCTCTCTAGGTTGTTTATGTTTTGTCGTTGTTTATTAGCTCCGTCAGTGTCTGCTGCAATAAGAGAGTGTTGAATTATTCTGCAGAACTATTACAACATTTGAATAATGACTTTTGAGTTCTCAACAACACCCTCGCTGACAGCTGTGGGAGTCTGCAGGATGTGCTGCATCAGTTAAATCAGGAAGAGGAAGAGAGGAATTTAGCCAGTTAGGATATTGTGAAATCCAACTCTGATTATTTAACAGAATTTAACTCTTAGTAACAGCAAATAGTTTTCAGCCTGTGCCAACAAAGGCATCACAGGTGAGAGGCAGCACAGGTGAGAGCAGCACAGGTGAGAGGCAGCACAGGTGGGAGGCAGCACAGATGGGAGGTAGCACAGGTGGGAGGTAGCACAGGTGGGAGGCAGCACAGGTGAGAGGCAGCACAGGTGGAGAGGCAGCACAGGTGGGAGGCAGCACAGGTGAGAGGCAGCACAGGTGGAGAGGCAGCACAGGTGGGAGGCAGCACAGGTGGGGAGGCAGCACAGGTGAGAGGCAGCACAGGTGAGAGGCAGCACAGGTGGGGAGGCAGCACAGGTGAGAGGCAGCACAGGTGAGAGGCAGCACAGGTGGGAGGCAGCACAGGTGGGAGGCAGCACAGGTGGGAGGCAGCACAGGTGAGAGGCAGCACAGGTGAGAGGCAGCACAGGTGAGAGGCAGCACAGGTGAGAGGCAGCACAGGTGAGAGGCAGCACAGAATGTTCTAGAAGACACGCCTCATGGTGACACTGTGTAATGTGTCGTAGCCCAGCTATCAAAGCCTGTGTGTGAGTGTGTGTGTGAGTGTGTGTGAGTGTGTGTGTGTGAGTGTGTGTGAGTGTGTGTGTGAGTGTGTATGAGTGTGTGTGCGTGAGTGTGTGTGTGTGAGTGTGTGTGTGAATGTGTGTGTGTGTACGAGTGTGTGTGCGTGAGTGTGTGTGAGTGTGTGTGTGAATGTGTGTGTGTGTACGACGTGTGTGTGAGTGTGTGTGTGCGGCAGGCCCTCAGAGACAGCTGCTTGATTCTGATTGGCCCTCAGAGACAGCTGCTCGATTCTGATTGGCCCTCAGTGACAGCTGCTTGAAGCTGTTGAGCCCCTGATGAGTCTGTCAGAGCCCAGTAATATGGATCCTCCTGCCCTGGGCTGAGGGCTTACTGCTCTGAGAGGGGCCTCTGCAGCCACCTGGGATGGAGGGAGGGAGGGAGGGAGGGAATGAATGAGGGAGGGAGGGAGGGAGGGAATGAATGAGGGAGGGAGGGAGGGAGGGAGGGAATGAATGAATGAAGGAGGGAGGGAGGGAGGGAGGGAGGGAGGGAGGGAGGGAGGGGAGGGAGGGAGGGAGGGAGGGAGGGAGGGAGGGAGGAAGGAGGGAGGGAAGGAGGGAGGGAGGGAGGGAGGGAATGAATGAAGGAGGGAGGGAGGGAGGGAGGGAGGGAGGGAGGGAGGGAGGGAGGGAGGGAGGGAGGGAGGGAGGGAGGGAGGGAATGAATGAATGAATGAAGGAAGGAAGGAAGGAAGGAAGGAAGGAAGGAGGGAGGGAGGGAGGGAGGGAGGGAGGGAGGGAGGGAGGGAGGGAGGGAGGGAGGGAGGTGGCCTACTGGCCGGCTATGTTTGACAGTACCTCACATCACACTAGATTGGAGTTATCAGCCCGTTCCTGAAATTTAAAGGAAACGCATTCTTGCGTACCCAGCCACCAGAGTCGTAATAAATGAGTGTGTGTGTAAAGTGTGTGTGGGTGTGGGTGTGTTTGGTGTGTGTGTGTGTGTGTGCATGTGATAGCGAAGCCTGAGCTTCATTAGAGGCTTGGCAGTACATTATACTGTTGGACGCCTTAGTATTTAATCAGATGGACTGCCAGCATTATTAATAACTGAGGACAAGAGGGGGAGAGAGGAAGGAGGGAGGGAGAGAGAGAAGATGGGGAAAGAGGAACGAGGAGAGAGGGAGAGAGGGAGGGAGGGGGGGCAGGTGCTGACAGAGAAAAGTATAATAAGGTACTCTACCTGCCTGGACTGTAACTGAAGCATGCAGGTAGTATATCTGTAACCCCCAAACACACAAATATAAACACACACACCACATACACACACACACACACACACACTCATAAACAAGCACACACTCAGACCCCATACATACCACACACACAGATCAAATACACTTCATACACACACACACACACCACATACATGCACACATGTACACACACCAACACACACTCTGCCTGCTTGTTTCCCTCTCTGCTCTAGTCTCATGTGAACATGAATCTGCTGGACTGGACATATTGAACGTAGTAGAATGTAGAACAATTCTGTGTGGAACCTGCAGGGTAGCTGCTCACAGCTGGAGGGATGTGCACAGGGGGTGGGGTTAGTGCTGTGGATGGGGTTTGGTCTGGGGTTAGTGCTGTGGATGGGGTTTGGTCTGGGGTTAGTGCTTTGGAAGGGGTTTGGTCTGGGGTTAGTGCTGTGGATGGGGTTTGGTCTGGGGTTAGTGCTGTGGATGGGGTTTGGTCTGGGGTTAGTGCTGTGGATGGGGTTTGGTCTGGGGTTAGTGCTGTGGATGGGGTTTGGTCTGGGGTTAGTGCTGTGGATGGGGTTTGGTCTGGGGTTAGTGCTGTGGATGGGGTTTGGTCTGGGTTAGTGCTGTGGATGGGGTTTGGTCTGGGGTTAGTGGTGTGGATGGGGTTTGGTCTGGGGTTAAAGCTTTGGATGGGGTTTGGTCTGGGGTTAGTGCTGTGGATGGGGTTTGGTCTGGGGTTAGTGCTTTGGAAGGGGTTTGGTCTGGGGTTAGTGCTGTGGATGGGGTTTGGTCTGGGGTTAGTGCTGTGGATGGGGTTTGGTCTGGGGTTAGTGCTGTGGATGGGGTTTGGTCTGGGCTTAGAGCTTTGGATGGGGTTTGGTCTGGGGTTAGTGCTGTGGATGGGTTTGGTCTGGGGTTAGTGCTTTGGAAGGGGTTTGGTCTGGGGTTAGTGCTGTGGATGGGGTTTGGTCTGGGGTTAGTGCTGTGGATGGGGTTTTGGTCTGGGGTTAGAGCTTTGGATGGGGTTTGGTCTGGGGTTAGTGCTGTGGATGGGGTTTGGTCTGGGGTTAGTGCTTTGGAAGGGGTTTGGTCTGGGGTTAGTGCTGTGGATGGGGTTTGGTCTGGGGTTAGTCCTGTGGATGGGGTTTGGTCTGGGGTTAGTACTGTGGATGGGGTTTGGTCTGGGCTTAGAGCTTTGGATGGGGTTTGGTCTGGGGTTAGTGCTGTGGATGGGGTTTGGTCTGGGGTTAGTGCTTTGGAAGGGGTTTGGTCTGGGGTTAGTGCTGTGGATGGGGTTTGGTCTGGGGTTAGTGCTGTGGATGGGGTTTGGTCTGGGGTTAGTGCTTTGGAAGGGGTTTGGTCTGGGGTTAGTGCTGTGGATGGGGTTTGGTCTGGGGTTAGTGCTGTGGATGGGGTTTGGTCTGGGGTTAGTGCTGTGGATGGGGTTTGGTCTACAGATTTACTCTACAAGCTGGATCAGCTCCCTCCACCATTATTACTCTCTACTTTTCTCTCTGTAGGACATACTCTCATCCTCATTAACCTCTAATAGGTTCTGCCGCTCTCTACCTGTCCACTTCTCTGTCTCTCTCTCTTTCTCTCCCTTTTTGCCTCTCCCCTCTCTCTCTCTCTCTCTCTCTCTCTCTCTCTCTCTCTCTCTCTCTCTCTCTCTCTCTCTCTCTCGCTTTCTTTCCCACTCTCTTTCTCTCCCTCTCTGTCGCTCTCCTCTGCCTCTCTCTCTCCTCTGCCTCTCTCTCTCCTCTGCCTCTCTCTCTCTCCTCTGCCTCTCTCTCTCTCCTCTGCCTCTCTCTCTCTCTCCTCTGCCTCTCTCTCTCTCCTCTGCCTCTCTCTCTCTCCTCTGCCTCTCTCTCTCCTCTGCCTCTCTCTGCCCTCCCTCCCTCTCTCTTCCCCTGGCCAGTGTTCAGTGTGATCAGGTAGCAGAGCAGAGCAGCTGTAGTGTGTGCTGCGCTGCAGTTCCACTGGCTCTCAGCCATCCTGCTTGGTGTTGCTAGTATCTTTACCTATCTGAACCTAACGGGATCCATCTCTGTTCCCAGAGCTGCTCCTCGGCGACAGGCAGCCCAGCTCCTCCCCTGCCACCCAGGAGCTGATGACGCGCCTGGGCTTCTTACTAGGAGAAGGGATCCCTGGCTCGGCACGCATACCTATGGAGGACAAGAATGAAAAGAAGGTATTTCATTTTTCAGCTCCCCTCCTCCTCCTCCTCCTCCTCCTCTTCCACACACACCCCAACAGCAGCTGGCACTGCAGAGCGGTTAACAGTGTTCGTGCAGGAGAGCGGAGAGAGAGAAGGAGAGGGAGGGAGGGAGTTGTGAGAGTGTGGAAGAAGAGAGAGAGGGGGGGGGGAAGGCATGTTTGTATTGCTTGAAAGAAAAAGATTTTTGGGGGGCCAGCTTGCTCTTGTGAGCTGTGTTCCAGTCTGCCTGCTTGGATGTAGCTGTATCCCAGCTGGGAGCACTGCTACCTGGCCAGGTCTGGAGAACTCAGTACAGGTTCTGGAGCTGGGGTGACTGCAGTGTGAAGGTGGAGGAGGTCGATTGTTTGACTGCAGATCAAAAGATCACGGGTTCGAATCTCCCTGGCTGCATGTCGCTCTGGATGAAAGGTAGGGTGTGCCTGGCTCTGCTGCTCAGCGTGCAGACCGGAGTGTTGTGACTGGGCTGGACCGGAGTGTTGTGACTGGGCTGGACCGGAGTGTTGTGACCGGGCTGGACCGGAGTGTTGTTACTGGGCTGGACCAGAGTGTTGTGACCGGGCTGGACCGGAGTGTTGTTACTGGGCTGGACCGGAGTGTTGTGACCGGCTGGACCGGAGTGTTGTGACCGGCTGGACCGGAGTGTTGTTACTGGGCTGGACCGGAGTGTTGTGACTGGGCTGGACCGGAGTGTTGTTACTGGGCTGGACCGGAGTGTTGTTACTGGGCTGGACCGGAGTGTTGTTACTGGGCTGGACCAGAGTGTTGTGACCGGCTGGACCGGAGTGTTGTGACCGGGCTGGACCGGAGTGTTGTTACTGGGCTGGATCGGAGTGTTGTGACCGGCTGGACCGGAGTGTTGTGACCGGGCTGGACCGGAGTGTTGTTACTGGGCTGGATCGGAGTGTTGTGACCGGCTGGACCGGAGTGTTGTTACTGGGCTGGACCAGAGTGTTGTTACTGGGCTGGACCGGAGTGTTGTGACTGGGCTGGACCGGAGTGTTGTGACTGGGCTGGACCGGAGTGTTGTTACTGGGCTGGACCGGAGTGTTGTTACTGGGCTGGACCGGAGTGTTGTGACCGGCTGGTCTCTTAGTACGTAACATGAACTGGGTTCCAGAAATAGTGTCATGTGAAAGTCTAACATTCAAGTTTGTTCGGCTGCTAATTAGTCAAGGAGTCACAGTAGAACGGTACCTGACTGTTTCTCTCCTCCTCTACTCCTCTTCTGCTGTCCTCCTCTCCTCCTCTCCTGCTGTCCTCCTTTCTTCCTCTTCTGCTGTCCTGCTCTCCTCCTCTCCTCTTCTCCTGCTCTCCTGCTCTCCTGCTCTCCTCCTCTCCTCCTCTCCTCCTCTCCTCCTCTCCTCTTCTCATCTTCTACTCTCCTCTCCTCATCTCCTCAGATCTGGACAACAGATCACCAGCTGTTGTGTATTTGTATTGTTGTTATTGTTGGTTTTGTTGTGTGATGAGTTTCAGGTTGTTTGGTTGCAGCTCAGGAGGTAGAAGGAGGTTGTTGATCATCTGCTAACTCTTCCCTCTGTCCTCTGCTGCTGTTTAACAACTCGAGTCCAGCATGTTGTCCTTCATTCTGCTCTACTGTAAATGTCATTAAGCTGTTATGTTATCAGGCTGGTATGCAGCTCTGGGGTGGTGGAGGAGCCTCTCCACTCCTCCCAGGATCCGTGCTAACAGACGTGGGTGTAGTTAGCCCACGCTGAGCTGGCTCCCCAGGGGAGAAGCCTGCGGCTGGGGTGGAGGATGAGGATGTGTTAGCATGTTAGCATGGTGCAGACGGTCCTGAACACTCACTGTCCCCAGGATCTGCCCTAGCTAGCATCAGAATAACCCCACAATGATCCACAGGCTGTACACAGCAGGGGAGCGGGCAGAGGGAGGAGACTTGACTCAGGCATGGGTCTGGTGGTTCAGTGTACTGATTCAGCCAAGACTGGTGTAGCTAAGGTTAGGGTTAGGGTTAGTGCTAGGGTTAGGCTCTCATATGGGTTTATCCAAGCTACATGGTTCATGTTTGGTTCCTTGTAAACATGAGTTTATACATGAGTGTGCTGTTTTGAAAGCCTGTCTTTGTTTCCTGAGAGCACGCCTGCAGATAGTGGATCTGATCTGCTGAGGCAGTAACATTGCTTTCACATGATCCAAATTAGGATTGGTGGAGTCGACATACCTAATATCTCATAACCCTAACCTCTCCTTCTTCTCCGCCCTCCCCTCCCTCTCTCCTTCCCTCCCTCCCCCTTCTCTATCCCTCCCTCCCTCTCTTCCAGTGCTCTGTGACTAGCCAGGGCATCAGTCCGTGCTCCACCCTGACCAGCAGCACCACATCCCCCTGTACAGACAGTCCCTGCTCCACCCTGACCAGCAGTGTGGGCCGGCCACCCGCAGGACAGTCCAGCCCCAGCGGCACCATCACAAGCCCCTGCTCCACCCTAGAGAGCAAGGACAGCGGAATCATAGGTAACACACACACACACACAGGTACACACACACACACGTATACACACAGACATCAGCAGAGGAGCATCCTGTATTCCTGTTTCATTCCCCTGCTATGCCGGAAGGATCGCTGGCTGTGCCAGGAACCAGCTTGGCTCTGTGCTCCTCACCCAGGACAGGAACCAGCCTGGCTCTGTGCTCCTCACCCAGGCCAGGAACCAGCCTGGCAGGATCTCTGAAGTTCTCCTTCATCCATGCAGGAGTGTTAACTTTTCTCTGTGATTTGGACAGATCTGGGATGAGCTGTACACAGCAACCTTTAGAGTGAGTCAGCTAAGTGGGACATCACAGGCAGGGTAGCTGGGGACATCACAGGCAGTGTAGCTGGGGACATCACAGGCAGTGTAGCTGGGTCATCCTCACCCTCAGACTGAAGCGCTTACCTGCAGGACAAACACTTGCAGGTGTTTTCAAGGCACAGCACATCCACAGCTGTTGACGTCGTTGCTAACCATGACTCATATCACTAGCCCCCAGCGCTGTGCAATATCACAGCTGCTCAATTATTCATGTTGCCCGTGATATTGTATCTTTCATATTGAAGCAGGATGAATAGAGGCTCCTGTTCATTCATCCCCCCAGCCCCCCGCCCCCCCGGCCCCCCCAGCCCCCCCGGCCCCCCCAGCACTAGCCCCCCAGCAGACTTGGCCTACTTCCACCTGAGGTGGTACCTGCTTATTTCACTGAGCCGCACCTGTGCCTGCCTCCATCCTGTCTACACAGGAAACCCTCTTTCTGGAACCCTGTGTTGGTGGTGTTCTGGGGAGGGGAGGAGCTGAGGAGAGGAGTTGAGGAGAGGAGATGAGGGAAGGAGAGGAGCTGAGGTGAGGAGCTGAGGGTAGGAGAGGAGCTGAGGAGAGGAGCTGAGGGTAGGAGAGGAGCTGAGGAGAGGAGCTGAGGTGAGGAGCTGAGGGTAGGAGAGGAGCTGAGGAGAGGAGCTGAGGGTAGGAGAGGAGCTGAGGAGAGGAGCTGAGGGTAGGAGAGGAGCTGAGGAGAGGAGCTGAGGGTAGGAGAGGAGCTGAGGAGAGGAGCTGAGGGTAGGAGAGGAGCTGAGGGAAGGAGAGGAGCTGAGGAGAGGAGCTGAGGGTAGGAGAGGAGCTGAGGAGAGGAGCTGAGGGTAGGAGAGGAGCTGAGGAGAGGAGCTGAGGGTAGGAGAGGAGCTGAGGAGAGGAGCTGAGGGAAGGAGAGGAGCTGAGGAGAGGAGCTGAGGGTAGGAGAGGAGCTGAGGAGAGGAGCTGAGGGAAGGAGAGGAGCTGAGGGTAGGAGGGGAGCTGAGGGTAGAAGAGGAGCTGAGGGTAGGAGAGGAGCTGAGGGTAGGAGAGGAGCTGAGGAGAGGAGCTGAGGGTAGGAGAGGAGCTGAGGGTAGGAGGGGAGCTGAGGGTAGGAGAGGAGCTGAGGGTAGGAGAGGAGCTGAGGGTAGGAGAGGAGCTGAGGAGAGGAGCTGAGGGTAGGAGAGGAGCTGAGGAGAGGAGCTGAGGGTAGGAGAGGAGTTGAGGAGAGGAGCTGAGGGAAGGAGAGGAGCTGAGGTGAGGAGCTGAGGGTAGGAGAGGAGCTGAGGTGAGGAGCTGAGGGTAGGAGAGGAGCTGAGGAGAGGAGCTGAGGGTAGGAGAGGAGCTGAGGAGAGGAGCTGAGGGTAGGAGAGGAGCTGAGGAGAGGAGCTGAGGGTAGGAGGGGAGCTGAGGGTAGGAGAGGAGCTGAGGGTAGGAGAGGAGCTGAGGGTAGGAGAGGAGCTGAGGAGAGGAGCTGAGGGTAGGAGAGGAGCTGAGGAGAGGAGCTGAGGGTAGGAGAGGAGTTGAGGAGAGGAGCTGAGGGAAGGAGAGGAGCTGAGGTGAGGAGCTGAGGGTAGGAGAGGAGCTGAGGTGAGGAGCTGAGGGTAGGAGAGGAGCTGAGGAGAGGAGCTGAGGGTAGGAGAGGAGCTGAGGAGAGGAGCTGAGGGTAGGAGAGGAGCTGAGGAGAGGAGCTGAGGGTAGGAGAGGAGCTGAGGAGAGGAGCTGAGGTGAGGAGCTGAGGGTAGGAGAGGAGCTGAGGAGAGGAGCTGAGGGTAGGAGAGGAGCTGAGGAGAGGAGCTGAGGGTAGGAGAGGAGCTGAGGAGAGGAGCTGAGGGTAGGAGAGGAGCTGAGGAGAGGAGCTGAGGGTAGGAGAGGAGCTGAGGGAAGGAGAGGAGCTGAGGAGAGGAGCTGAGGGTAGGAGAGGAGCTGAGGAGAGGAGCTGAGGGTAGGAGAGGAGCTGAGGAGAGGAGCTGAGGGTAGGAGAGGAGCTGAGGAGAGGAGCTGAGGGAAGGAGAGGAGCTGAGGAGAGGAGCTGAGGGTAGGAGAGGAGCTGAGGAGAGGAGCTGAGGGAAGGAGAGGAGCTGAGGGTAGGAGGGGAGCTGAGGGTAGGAGAGGAGCTGAGGGTAGGAGAGGAGCTGAGGGTAGGAGAGGAGCTGAGGAGAGGAGCTGAGGGTAGGAGAGGAGCTGAGGAGAGGAGCTGAGGGAAGGAGAGGAGCTGAGGAGAGGAGCTGAGGGTAGGAGAGGAGCTGAGGGTAGGAGAGGAGCTGAGGAGAGGAGCTGAGGAGAGGAGCTGAGGAGAGGAGCTGAGGGTAGGAGGGGAGCTGAGGGTAGGAGAGGAGCTGAGGAGAGGAGCTGAGGAGAGGAGCTGAGGGTAGGAGAGGAGCTGAGGGTAGGAGAGGAGCTGAGAGGTTGAGCTGTATAACTACCAGCAGAGGTTTCCTCAGCTCAGATGAATGAGGCCTTTTTTAAGTGTTTTTAAGTGCAAGTCAAGCCAACAAAGAGAATCTTGGAGAATATTTATGGACTGTTGCTTTGTGCAGGAGTCTGTTGATAAGGTCAATGAGAATGAGTAGGATGGCTAAAGAGCCAAAGAGCCAACCAGCCAGCAAACCAGCCAGCCAATCAGCCAGCCAGCCAGCCAGCCAACCAACCAAAGAGCCAGCCAACCAGCCAACCAACCAGCCTCCATTGGACCAGCTCCTCTGTCTGGGTGCAAGGAGGGGAACTGTCTCTTTATCATCCTGGTAATGACTCTCTCTGTCTCCCTCCCTCCATAGCCACCATCACCAGCTCCTCAGAGAATGATGACCGTAGTGGTTCCAGCCTGGAGTGGAGTAAGGAGGGCAGTGTGAGGGGCGGGGGACACCATGCCCCAGCCCCCAGCATACGGCCAGAGACGTGCTCCCCTGTGGCGGAGGAGGAGCCTGGCAGCAGCGAGGCTCCCTCCAGAAGAGAGTCCCCCAGCACAGGGGCCCCTGCAGCCCCCCGGCCCCCAGCACCACCGCCCCCCAGCCAGCTCCTGCAGGGCCCTCTTCCTGCCCACACCTCCAACTCCCTCATGATGCCTCGACCCAACTCAGTGGCAGGTAGGTGCTGCTGCTGTGGAGGAGTGGAAGAAGTGTTGGGCTCTTCAGCTGGTCTGGGGGGAACAGGGGGCAGAGGGGGGAGGGAGTACGGGGGTGCAGGGATGTGAGGGGGGTGGCAGCTGCTGTGTGTTGAGGCCTGGACAGGCAGCTGCCTAGCTGATCTGTTCTGCATTCCTCCAGGAACACGACTGTTCCACAGCTCCACTGTATCCTCACCTCATGTTCCTTCTATTCTTATACTGTTCTTACTTTCTTTAGTTTCCTCCTCACAACTTCGAGCTCTTATCCATCTTAGCAAGGCTCGTGCTACTTGTCTCCTGGTGCAGTTTCTTCCTCTCTCTCCCTCTCGGCCTCTCCCTCTCTCTCTCTCACTCTCTCAAACTCTACCCCTCCATCCCTCTCGGCCTCTCTCTCTCTAATAACTCTCTCACTCTCTCCCTCCTTCTCTTCCTCCCTCCCTCTTCCTCCCTCCTAACCTTGGCCTTGTTTCTTAGTCCCTGCAGTCTGTTCTGAGCGCGCTCTTAAACCCCCCCCCCCCCCCCCCCCCCCCAGGGGAACGGGAAGTTTGCTTTTAGCAGCCTATATCTCCTCTGGTGTCCTGCAAGATGAAAGAGAGGGCAGCTTCTGCTGGTCCTGGTTCTGCTGGTCCAGATTCTGCTGGTCCTGGTTCTGCTGGTCCAGGTGCTGCTGGTCCAGGTGCTGCTGGTCCTGGTTCTGCTGGTCCTGGTTCTGCTGGTCCAAATTCTACTGGTGCAGATTCTGCTGGTCCAGGTGCTGCTGGTCCTGGTTCTGCTGGTCCAGATTCTGCTGGTCCAGGTGCTGCTGGTCCTGGTTCTGCTGGTGCAGATTCTGCTGGTCCAGGTGCTGCTGGTCCTGGTTCTGCTGGTCCAGATTCTGCTGGTCCAGGCGCTGCTGGTCCTGGTTCTGCTGGTCCAAATTCTGCTGGTGCAGATTCTGCTGGTCCAGGTGCTGCTGGTCCTGGTTCTGCTGGTCCAGATTCTGCTGGTCCAGATTCTGCTGGTCCAGGTTCTGCTGGTCCAGGTTCTGCTGGTCCTAGTTCTGCTGGTCCAGGTTCTGCTGGTCCAGGTTCTGCTGGTCCAAATTCTGCTGGTGCAGATTCTGCTGGTCCAGGTGCTGCTGGTCCTGGTTCTGCTGGTCCAGATTCTGCTGGTCCAGGTTCTGCTGGTCCAGGTTCTGCTCCTCCAGGTTCTGCTGGTCCTGGTTCTGCTGGTCCAGATTCTGCTGGTCCAGGTGCTGCTGGTCCAGATTCTGCTCCTCCAGATTCTGCTGGTCCAGGTGCTGCTGGTCCAGATTCTGCTGGTCCAGATTCTATTGGTCCAGGTTCTGCTCCTCCAGATTCTGCTGGTCCAGGTGCTGCTGGTCCAGATTCTGCTGGTCCAGGTGCTGCTGGTCCAGATTCTGCTGGTCCAGATTCTATTGGTCCAGGTTCTGCTGGTCCAGATTCTATTGGTCCAGGTTCTGCTCCTCCAGGTTCTGCTGGTCCGGTTCCTTCAGCCTTCTTATTACCCATTTCACGATTCATCAACAGAACTTCAATCTGGATCATTTTCAAAGGAAACTAAAACAAGAAAACAATTCAAAAGCCTTGACTGTCACAACACAGCACAGAACTGCAGAACTGGTTACTTTACAGGCTGCTAGCTCGTCTGTGTAGCAGAATACTTGATGAGGCCCCGAACAGGAACTCTTGTACCCCAGAGTATTGGATAGCTGTTAGTTTGTTGTTCAAACCTGCAAACACCATGGAATTCACACGCTGTTCAATCACCAACGCACGAAACATTAATCTTTACAGCCTGCTGATAAATGTGGACAGTCCTGCTGTTAAAAAACTGCTCACAATGCATTACGCTGATGCTTTACACGGACACCAGGCAGTAAAAGCTTCCAGTCGCACACAAACAGCCTGTAGCTCATCTGCAGTACTTCACCCACCCCTCCTGCTCCTCACCCAGGCTGCAGGGAGCCGCCAGCTGGGGAGGCTAACAGTCCTGAGAGGGTCTGGATCATGTTTGGCTGCTGGACTTTACCAAGGTGATGTCATAACTACAGAGTGTGGGTCCTGAGGGAGAGACAGGAGGCAGGAGTCTAGCCCTGGTCTTTACTCAGTCTAGTCCTGGTCTTTATTCAGTCTAGTCCTGGTCTTTATTCAGTCTAGTCCTGGTCTTTACTCAGTCTAGTCCTGGTTTTTATTCAGACTAGTCCTGGTCTTTACTCAGACTAGTCCTGGTCTTTACTCAGTCTAGTCCTGGTTTTTATTCAGACTAGTCCTGGTCTTTACTAGTCTAGTCCTGGTCTTTATTCAGACTAGTCCTGGTCTTTACTCATTGTAGTCCTGGTCTTTACTCATTGTAGTCCTGGTCTTTACTCAGTCTAGTCCTGGTCTTTACTCAGTCTAGTCCAGGTCTTCCTGGTCCACAGAGATGATGATGTCTCCTTGTCATTGGGTCGTCTGCTGTCCGCTTCTCCTTCCAGTTCCTGTTTGTCACAGACCAGACGCCTGACCATCTGTAGCAGCACAGCACAGAGGCAGAGAGAGAGGGGAGAGAGAGGCACAGAGACATGGAGGAAGAGAGAGAGAGAGGCATGATAGACAGAGAGACATGGAGGAAGAGAAGGGGGGGTGATAAGAGAGAGGGAGAGAGAGGAGCTAGTGAGAGAAAGAGATTGTTGGAGTAAAGTTGACTAAAAGCAAGATTGACAGGCAGGCGGAGGCGAAGTTAGCTGACTGATCAATGTCCAAGTGTTGAAAGTCACGCTGCCCTTACTGATGTGACTGGGTTCCTGTGTGGAGTGTCTGGGGCTAGCTGGCTAGCTGGCTAGCTAGATAACCAGCACAGCAGGATTAGTCAACAGTAGTACTGCATTACTATCAGGATGCAACAATGACTTCAGGAGAAATGTCAGCGAGCGTTGGCCTCCTGTCTCTCTGAAGCAGAGAGGAGCTGGCACACCTGTCCTCATCTGTCACCACCAGGCTCCACCAGGCTCCAGGAAGCTCCAGGATGCCAGGTATGCGTCAGGAATGCTCCCCTGGTTCCTCCTGGTGGCTGGGGGCAGCTCTGGTGCTGCTGGAGCCTCTGGAGGATGTCTTGTTTCAAGGTGGTGTGGAAGGACGTCCTGCTCACTTGCTGCTCTGCGGATCCAAATATCCCCAGCATGTAAACACACCAGCCAATCAGCCCAGCACAGTACACAACATGCAGGATCACTTTACACACACACAAACACACACACACACACCAGTAACCAGTGTAGTCCCCCCCACACTGGTCTGGGGAGACTGTGCTGAATGGCAGGATGTTGACAAGGGCTGTGTGCTTTGTGTCTTTTGGATTGACTGTTTTAGCTCGTAAGCTCCCCCCCATCCCTCCCCCCCATATACTCTTCCACCTCCCTGAAATCTGTCTCCAAGTCCCTAATTGTATTATATCTTAGTAGAACATTTCCGCAGTGCCAGTTTAGGCACCATTCTGCATATCAATCGGCTTCTTCTTTGATTTCTTTCCCCCGTCCCAGCGGCCTGCTCTGAAGCAAGGTGTGGCAGTGGTTACGGTTGTGTGGTGTTGCCGTGGTTACGGTTGTGTGGTGTTGCCGTGGTTACGGTTGTGTGGTGTGGCAATGGTTATGGTTGTGTGGCGTTGCCGTGGTTACGGTTGTGCGGAGTTACAGTGGTTACGGTTGTGTGGTGTTACAGTGGTTACGGTTGTGTGGTGTTACAGTGGTTACGGTTGTGTGGAGTTACAGTGGTTACGGTTGTGTGGAGTTACAGTGGTTACGGTTGTGTGGTGTTACATTCGTTATGGGTTTGGCGTTGCCATGGTTACGGTTGTGTGGAGTTACAGTGGTTACAGAGGACGCTGCCTGATCAGAATACTGATATGATGTCACACTGTCACTTGCTTTCCTGCCCTAAGCTGACAGCTGTCTACCCCAGCCTCCCCTCCAGCCTCCCCTGCAGCCTCCCCTCCAGCCTCCCCTCCAGCCTCCCTTGCAGCCTCCCCTCCAGCCTCCCACCAGCCTCCCCTCCAGCCTCCCCTCCAGCCTCCCCCCAGCCTCCCCCCAGCCTCCCCTCCAGCCTCCCCTCCAGCCTCCCCCCAGCCTCCCCCCCCAAACCCCGGCTGTCCTCGCTGTTTAACAAGCCGCTCCTTCAGTGTTGCTGGCTCACACTGACAAAGATTATGGCAGACAGACAGACAGACAGACAGACAGACAGACAGACAGACAGACAGGCAGGCAGGCAGGCAGACATGGCAGACAGAGAGACAGGCAGACAGACATGGCAGACAGACCGACAGGCAGACAGACAGAGACGGGCAGACAGACAGACAGACAGACAGACAGACAGGCAGACAGACAGGCAGATAGACAGACAGGGTGACAGGCAGATAGACAGAGACAGACAGGCACACAGACAGACAGACAGACAGGCAGATAGACAGAGACAGACAGGCACACAGGCACACAGACAGACAGACAGACAGACAGATAGAGAGACAGGCAGCAGACAGGCAGACAGACAGACAGACAGACAGACAGACAGGCAGACATACAAACAGACAGGCAGATAGACAGACAGGCAGATAGACAGACAGGCAGATAGACAGAGACAGACAGGCACACAGGCACACAGACAGACAGACAGACAGACAGATAGAGAGACAGGCAGCAGACAGGCAGACAGGCAGACAGGCAGATAGACAGACAGACAGGCAGATAGACAGACAGGCACACAGGCACACAGACAGGCAGACAGACAGACAGACAGGCAGACAGACAGGAAGACAGGCAGGCAGGCAGGCAGGTAGGCAGGCAGACAGACATGGCATATTGTAGTTAAAAGGCTCTCTCCCAATACAAACACACCTCACAGGTGTCTCTCACTTCAAACAGGGATACGTGAACATGGCCCATGTAATGGATACCAGATATGTCAGTGTTATTACAGCATGTAAAGTAGGATCTGAAGAGAGCTGAATACCAAATGAGAGAGGGAGACTGAAGCAGAACAGGAGGTCTACAGTTATACCACCCTGTACCTCCACACACTGAGAAGAGAGGGAGACTGAAGCAGAACAGGAGGTCTGCAGTTATACCACCCTGTACCTCCACACACTGAGAAGAGAGGGAGACTGAAGCAGAACAGGAGGTCTGCAGTTATACCACCCTGTACCTCCACACACTGAGAAGAGAGGGAGACTGAAGCAGAACAGGAGGTCTGCAGTTATACCACCCTGTACCTCCACACACTGAGAAGAGAGGGAGACTGAAGCAGAACAGGAGGTCTGCAGTTATACCACCCTGTACCTCCACACACTGAGAAGAGAGGGAGACTGAAGCAGAACAGGAGGTCTGCAGTTATACCACCCTGTACCTCCACACACTGAGAAGAGAGGGAGACTGAAGCAGAACAGGAGGTCTGCAGTTATACCACCCTGTACCTCCACACACTGAGAAGAGAGGGAGACTGAAGCAGAACAGGAGGTCTGCAGTTATACCACCCTGTACCTCCACACACTGAGAAGAGAGGGAGACTGAAGCAGAACAGGAGGTCTGCAGTTATACCACCCTGTACCTCCACACACTGAGAAGAGAGGGAGACTGAAGCAGAACAGGAGGTCTGCAGTTATACCACCCTGTACCTCCACACACTGAGAAGAGAGGGGCTGTGAAAGCCCTGGGTGAGATGTTCAGGGTTCCTGTTCTTAAGGGTTATTGACTGTTCAGAGACCCTTAGAGAAAACCCCAAGGTTACTCTGACGTGTCCTAGATGGAGTAACTGAGAGGTGAGAGAATCCTCTGAGGATATGATGGACCTGCAGCCCTGATGCTGTAACAGGGTCAAGGTTGGTCCGCTCAGCTTGTCAGAGCTGGCAGGAGGAGCA